>CAUYRT010049997.1:0-16825 GCA_963574885.1 Lepilemur ruficaudatus
CTAGGTTTCAAATTTAGAGTGAATAATTATATAGCCCATTGTACATTTTTCTTTTCAAATGGAACTTCATGAAGATAGGAGCTTTGAAAGTCTTATTTGTGTCTGTAACCACAGCACCTGGGTGGGATGGTAATATAAGGCAATTAATAAACATGTTGGCTAGTTGGTAGATATATTAGTCTCTGGAATCCTCAAAGGAACTAGGATTATTTTCTGAAAATTATACTCCACTTCTCCAGGTATTGCTGAGAAAATTATAAGGAAGTATACTCCAGCTCTTCTAATTGGGTGTGCCTTGCTCACCCACATCTTCATATCTATAGGTTTCATTTCTGTATCTCAGTTTTGTCCTTTTTTGCTATTTCTTGAGTAGAGTTCCCTGAATTTTTAATGTTCATTTCCTTCTGCATACCCAGAGTATACAAGATGGTCAATAAATGAATAAGCATATTTTTATTACCCCTTTTGCCAAGTGCTTTCATACATCTATCATCCCCTTTGAGTTTTCCAATAACTCTTTAAAATAGGATCTTCAGAATTCTCACCTCTGTTTTTCTGATGAGGAAGTCAAAGCCTGATTTTGTGCCCTGCCTGATGTTGTATGACTATGACACACTTTGAACTGTAAATCCCAAGAATAATGACGTTTTCTCTCATTTTAATTCCTCTTCCTGCTTTCTTTGTATATATGTGAAGCTTCTCTTGCCGAATAAACAGAACACTGTGTATTAGCTGCTTCAGTGATAACCCCAGCCAGTCATTATAGGGAAGATTTTGTCTTGTGAAGTTCATTCCAGGATATCCCTAATATAGTACTATCATATTACATCAAAATTGTTTGTTTTCAATACTAGGTTGAAAAATCTGTGAAGGCAGTCACCATGACTTCGAATAGGTCTTTGCATAATTTATAATGGATATTTGTTAAGTAAATATTAAGTAAATAAAGCATTTGCCCTTCTTGCTATTATCAATTCCCTACCGGTCACAGCTGTTTCTTCTGCAAACAACATTATTGTCCCTTAGTTTCCACTTTTAATGTCAAGAATGACAGGTTCCCCTGTTAAATAGTTTATTGGATATAAATAAGAAACTTATTAGAGGAAGGTTAATGGAACAGATTCTTTTATGAGAAAAAGCTCAAGGGGCTTTTCTTCTATAATTCATGGTCTCTGAATCCTGAGCTTGCCAGAGTATATAAATACTAATGACAAAAGTGGCGTATATATTTTTTCTTAACACTTTTTCTTTAAAGACCAGTTACAATTTTACATGGCCCTGTTTTTTGGGGGTATTCTAATGCATTACTCATAAATAAGAAATAGACAAGACCAAACAGGTGCATGTCTTTTAATTGGTTTAATCTTTAATTATTTCCCAGCTTATACAAGGAGGCTTTCAATCTTCCCCAGTATTTGTAGAATCTAAAGCAGAGCTGGATTAACATGCCTGCAGAGAACACAATTAAACTTCAAAGGAAGAATAAAAGATATATTTTATATTCATATATCAAGAAATTTAGATATTTAGAGAATAGTTTCTTCTCCATCTAACCTCTAAAAGCTCAGACTGCACTCAATCCCCTTTCAGTCATTGGTAGTATATGTACTAACTGTATCCTAAATTCCTTTGTGCATCTTAGAGCTGGGAGGACCATCATGCCTCGTTTTCACATACCTGTTCCAGGGCACAGTCATGCATTATACCATAGAACCAAAAGTAAAATGGGCCTCAATTTCTCACTTGAATTTAACTTTCTTTTTTCCATGCTTCTTATTAGTCTTTAAAAAATGATGAGCAGTCCTCCAAAACTGATGTTCAGAAGCTTCTGGAATTAGAACAGAAACAAAGGTAAGACTGTGCTTTTATTTTTTTTGCCATCGTGTCAAACTACATTTAGAAACTTCACTGTAATCCGTTTATTCTAAATGCATGAAGTTATTTCACTTCTTATGCACATTTAAATGTACATGTGATTCACTAGGGCATCTTGTTCCAATGCAGATTCTTATACAGTAGAATGGGATGGAGCTTGGGATTCTGCATTTCTAAGTTCCTTGGTGATGCTGATGTTCTTTGTCTGTAGATCACAATTTAAGTGTTAAAGGTCTTTAATGCTTTATTACTAAGATGGATACTAATAAGTTCATCTATCAATAAACCTATGCAGTAATATTGACCTCAGTGGACCACATTTAACAGAATCAAAACATGTTTATGATAACAATGGTTGGGTGGTAAAGACTAAGATAATCTTTTTGACAATACAAGTAGAATTAGGACCATTTTATTAGTGTTGGTTTGTTTATTTTTGAGGGAAATATTAGTATACTATGAGATAGAGCTCTATGAATTATAAAAAGCCATAGGATTTTGAAATTGCTTCTCTGAGCAAAATAAAACAAAAAAAACCCAAATTAAAGAGAAACTCAAAAAACAAAACAAGATATTTTAAGACAGAAACAAGCTCACATTTGTTATGCATTTACTAGAGAATATTCTAGATGCTTTATATACATTTTCTTATTTCATTTTCACAGCTACTTTGTAAAGTAGATATTTCCATTTATAGATAGGAAATTGTTCAAAGTGCTTAAGTGGATTGCTGAGAGTCATGTTAATTGGGATTTGAATTTAAACTCTACCGTGTCTTACCCAATAGCCACCGCCTTTCACGTTGGCTCACTTTCTAAAACATAAAGCTGCTAGAACGATGCTGTATGGAATAAATTCTAAGTTCCTTCTCATCAGCCTGTTATCTCTTCCACCGACCTTGGCTGTTGATCAAGAAGCCTATCATTGACATGCATTTGAATTGAGGCAATGGCATCTGTTAGAAACATAAAATTGAGTCTTGCATTGACACTGTTTTGTTATTTACAATGATATACTTATTATTTATTGAATGTGAAATTCTCTTCAAAGTTTAATATTAAAAAGTGCTTGAGTAAAATATTGAGCTGAGAGTGTTTCCAAAACTACTTCAATTTAAATGATTTTATTAGTTTGAAATAAATCACCTCTTAAAACATGTATGCTTAATATTACACAAGTATTTGTGTCTCATTGAGGTAATGGTGGAGAATTGTAAATAATCTTTTGAGTAGTAATAATGGAATACTATTCAGCCATAACAAAGAAGGAAATCCTGTCATTGGTGACAACACGGATCAACCTGGAGGATGTTATGTTAAGGGAAATAAAGCAGCCATCAAAAGACAAATACTGCATGATCTCACTCATATGTGGGAACTAAAAAAGTTCATCTCATAGAATTGAAGAATAGAATAGTGGTTACTAGGGGCTGTCATGGCTGAGGGGGTGTTTAGAAAGTTGTTGGTCAAAGAGTACAAAGTTAGATTACATAAGAGCAATAAGTTCAGGAGATCTTTTGTACAACATGGGGATTATAGTTAGCAATAAATTATATTCTCAAAAAAATAAAAAATAAAATAAAATAAGAAATGACTGATGAAAAAAGACCAAGAAACACCAAAAAGGATTATTCTGTGTAGAGTATTTCAGATTAGAAGAAGAGAATATAGAAAAACAGAAAAAATAGAAATGACCTTTTCACAATGTAGGTGCATCACCAGTGAGAGGGTTGCAGTGACTTAAGAAGGCAGAGTGGGTCTGGAAAGATTAGAAAATAAATCTTTATGCAAAGACTGGGACCAAAAACCAAAACTCTTAAAGGCTTTCCAAGACTGGATTTCAGTGATAGGCAACAGAGAATCCATTTGAGGTAGTTCCACAGGAGATGATAAAATTAACGAAATATTTTAGGAGAATTATTTTGCCAGCCCTGTTCAGGATAGAAAGAAAAGTTAGGCCAGGGTGAGAAAAAATGCCTTAATGACAAGGACAGAGAAATATCAACAGTGAAGACCATGGAATGAAAAAGCAATAAAGTCAGCTCCTCTTCGTCATGGGAGGAACACACATAAGGAGCTAGGCTTATGCATGATGGGGATAAGAAAAAGTCTATTCCCTTAGTTTGTTGACGTTTTCTTAAATTATCTATGGCTGTGTTACCTGACGGACAAAATATCCAAGAAAATGTGAAAAAATTTGATTAGGTTTGTTAAGAATTTTTAGATCATCATGTACACAGTTGGTGCTGTGTAAAAATTACCAGAGGATAGAACAAGTTTTTCAATGAAAGGATGAAATAGAACATATATTTTGGTATTGCAACTTCAAAGTTTTATCCAAAATTAGAAAAGTGATTTAAAATGCATACATTTATTATGTATACAACTAAAATTAGAATGAAAACTCAATCAATTCTAACAGTTAGTAACTTCTTAAAAAGGATATAACATTTTTGATATGTTAGTTTTTGCTGTTTACTTAAAAAGAGAAATATTGAAATCATGGTTATATAACTAAAGGATACTGAATATCTCGTTTCCAATTTCAGATATATTAATAAATCGTGAAGGAAAAATATCACTTTGGGATATAAAAAATATTAATTGATTGCAAATTTAGAAGTTTTATCTGAGTCTGAAAGAGTGCAGTGTGTTGTAAACTTTGTTTGGCTGTAGGCCCAGCTCTCAACTGCTACCTTCTCCTCTGGATCGCTTGTCCCCAGATCCTTGCCATCTGGCCTGTACCTGGGGTAGTGACCACTAGAAGCCTTGCTTCTTTTATGTGACTGTGAAACCACTGGCCATAGTTAATTGCTTCAAAGGCGGACACCAAAACAAAATTGGATGAGTTAGAATTCCTTTTTTGGAAGTATAGCCAGGAGGCTACTAATCAGTCTCTCCATGTGGTTGGAACTAGACTTCAAGCACACTCAGAGGATATGGGGTGGCCATATACGACTATGTGGAGAGAAAATCAGAGAGTATCTTTCTGCCAAGAGACACAGAGAAAAGGGTGTGCACATGTGTTTGAGAGAGAGAGAAAGAGAATGACAATGTGTTGACTTTTGAGTATTCAATTTTCAGAAATATTTAGATAGTCTAGATATTATTCACAGGAGAGTCTCCAGGTGGATAGAAAGATTTTTTTTTTATTTCTGCATATTATGGAAAAATTTTAAACTACACTGTATCAAGACTGAGACTATGTAACCACAGAAAAGAGAAGAAGTGATAGGACGGCACCCTGAAATATCTGAAAGGTTGTCTTTAGAAAAAAAGAAATACAACATTTCATTCTTTACAGTGGTTGGTGGGTGGAGATTTCTGTAAGTTAATTTTAAACTCAGTAGACTAAAGGATTTTACAATAATGTTCTCTGACAACTAAAAGAATGCCTGTAATAGTGTCAAGTTCTCCATCTGTGATGTTATGAAAATACAAGTTAATAACTCCTTGAAAGAAACGCCTTCCTGTAGAGTGATTTGGGCGAGTGTGTTTTGATATTTACAATGTGAGACGGAAGAAGTGTGAAGTAACTGCCCTTTAAGATTCCTTGTAACACAATTTTATGCTACAATATTTCAACATCTGAGCATTCTGTCACAGGTATCCCTGGAGACGTCAATTCTGTACAATTAAAGCTTTGGGTTAGTACCAAACAGAGCCCTAGAGTTGCCAAACATAGTTTTAGCAAATCCCAGTTGTTGGTGGGAAGTGATGCAGACACAGGTCACAAATCATCTTCCACAGGAGGGTCACTTAGCAGTTTGAGAAGCAGAAATTTAACGCCACCTAAAGCATGAGAGCAGTGAGCATGAGAAGAAATAAGCCTACAAGGAAGGCAGAGAAGAGATGGAGAGATTTAGAAGACAAAAGTTTCACTTCTTTGTTCTGCCTGATAGCTTTCCTTGGCATGAAAGTGTGCAGAATTCTCTACCTTCTCCAGTCTTTGCTAACAGATTTTACTGTTTATTTTTTGTCTTGTTCCCCACATGGCCTCTAGATGTCAGTATGGGGGATTTTTTTGAAAAGAATATATACACATATGTATACATTTATGCACACACACAGGCACGCACACTTTTTTTTTTTTTTTGAAATGGAGTTTCACTCTAACCCAGGCTAGAGTGCAGTGCCCGATCATAGCACAAACTCATAGGCTCAAGCAATTTTTCCCACCTCAGCTTCCCAAGTAACTAGGACTACAGGTGCACATCACCATGGCCAGCTATTTTTTTTTTAATTTTTGTAGAGACAAGTTCTCACTATATTGCTCAGGCTGGTCTTGAACTCCTGGCCTCAAGCAATCCTCACACCTCGGCTTCCCAAATGTACTCACCATCAAATTGGTATTAAGTGATCAATACTTATGTGTACATACACTAATAACATCCATTGGGGGTCAGGCAGGAGGGCGGAGGGTGGAGGGGATGGGTATATTCACGCCTAATGGGTGTGGTGTGCACTCTCTGGGGGATGGACATGCTTGAAGCTCTGACTCGGGTGGGGCAAAGGCAACATATGTAACCTAAACATTTGTACTCCTGTAATATGCAGAAATAATAGGGAAAAAAGGTGTGAGTTACTGCACTTGGCTCTGTTTTTATTTTAACAAAATATGTTTTATAATTTCATTTTTGTGAAATGTTATATATATATATCATTTAAAAATGAGTTTTATCAATCCAAAAACTTAAAAATGATTATAACATTTTGTCACAACTTTTTTTCAGTAGGAAATATAACTTTATTGTGCTTCATTCACTGCTTGTTGAAGATTTGAGTGTTATTGGTAACATCTAGATCGATCCTTCCTTCCTTCCTTCCTTTTTCCTTTCTCCCTTCCTTCCTTCCTCCCTCCCTTCCTCTCTCTCACTAAAGGTAGAATAATGACTCTCTAGAGTGTGAGCACATAGACCCTAGGACAGTGGTTCCCAGCCTTTTTAGGCACCAGGGACAATTTTCATGGAAGACAATTTGTCTACAGGGGAGGATGGTTTCAGGATGATTTAAGTGCATTATATGTATTGTGCATTTTATTTCTATTATTATTACATTGGAATATATAATGAAATAATTATTAATATACAACTCGCCATAGGTTGGGGACCCCAGCTCTAGAACACAATTTAAGCACCTCTTTATCCATCAGTTTTCTGTCTGTAATGTGATACCATGGTTTGATGTGAGGCTTCTAAAAATGACTTGCACATTGTAAGCCTCCAATATATGTAGATATTTATATTCCATTCCATTATATTACACTATATTATACTATAAAAACTATTTGTGGAAAATATCAAAAGTAATAACAGAAGCCCACATTTTAAGTGTTCATACATGAAACAAGTCTGATAAATGAAACCAGGTTGAAACAGCAATGGAAGTTGTAACTTAAAATCTACGTTAAGCAAAAGCATGTTATAAGCATCACCTAAGCAAGCATAAATCATCTAAAAACCAAAGGGACTATAATTGTTTTATAACTTGTTCTAACTATATTTTGCTTTGCTGAACAAAGTCCAAATTGATTCCAATAAGCACACACATCCTCTCTCATATTCTTGAAGTTTAGACTGGGACATAAGACTGTCTAGAGTAAGGAGTCTGGAGGCACCATTAAGTCCTGCTTGAGGAAAGAGCCGCTTCTGTTTGTGTAGCACACAGTGGACAAAGAAGGGACATAGGAGTCTGGAGTGGTGTTGGTGGCTGTTGCAATGATCTAACATTTGTTAAGTAATTCTTTTCCAGGCATTGGGCTAAACATTTTGTTTACATTATGTCATATAAAATCTGACTGCAAGTCTATAGGGTAGTTCTATCATTGTGCCCATTTTATGGATGAAGAACCTGAGTATGTGAGATTTTGTCATTTGTCCAAATTTCTAGACCTAGCCTTTTGGTACTATGTTGGGAATTTTAAATAGTTTAGCTGCTGGTAAGACTAGAACAGGTTTCTATTTTATTGTTGCTATTGCTTTGAGAAAGTTTCTCTCTAGCCAAAATGAACACACACACACACCAAGAAACACACTAACCCTTATCTAATATCTGATTTTTTGAAGTGATAGCTTGGGTGATAAAATCAAGTCACAGAAAGATAGTAGGATTTGTCATAAATGCGTAAATTCTAAACTCTTAAGAGCAACAAAAATTTAGGGAAATGTTTCTATTTTTAACAACGGAGTCAGGGCCAAATGCATTAGTGAGATCGAGACGTGTATAGCATAGGCGTGTGTTTTCTTTCTTATCCCCATTAAATGAGCCTTCAAAGTCTCTTTTCCCTTTGTTTTTATGAAAAGTCTCAGGCTTTATGAAGGATGTCTAAAGCATAATGCTTTAGAATTAATCAATTAGGAGCACCAGAAGGGAACAGTAATTTTATGCTAGCAGCAAGTCTATGGTGACTTTTTCTAACCAGCATGTTCAGACCCTGGCATTCTGTCAGTGAAATTAGCTTTTCAACTTGAATTATTATATTGATTTGAATTAACACATCATGTACCTCACAGATGATTCACACAGTGGGATTCTTATATTATGAAACATAATAGCAAGGCAATTTTTTTGCTTTTAGCATTTGCATGAAAGAGAAAGCCCTTTATTCCCAGAATCCTGAGATGCATCCTGTATGCTTAAATGTGGCTTTATACAACTCTAGTTGTCTGTTTCCTAAATGTAGGTACATAGCAAAGCCTCCTTTCATAATGTACATAGGAAATAATAGAATTATATTATTTTTTTTCTCTTTTGCTCTATTTTCTACTAAACTAGAGAAGAAATGAAGTCTCTTCAGGATGCCCTGCAAAATCAACTTAAAGAGACATCTGAGAAAGCAGAAAAACACCAGGCTACTGTAAGTGTGTTTCTTCTTTGTGTTCTTTGCTTTGCAGCTATGGAACAAAAACACCGATACAAAATAAAAATGAAAATACAATAGAAGAACCATCAGTCACCATGATCAGAATAATACTGGGTCAGGATTCATTCCAAGAAAAGATTCATGTTTCATTTAACTGTTAGAGATCATCTAATTCCCAGCCTTCTCTTACGGATGAGAAACTGAGGGACAGAGTGGGGCAAGAGTGTTGGTGTTAGGCCCCACATCCATGGCCCTCGGATTATGGGATTATGGGGTGTGACTGACTGTGAAGTAAATTAGGTTAAGCAGATCATTAAGCCACCTACCACATCTACTGAATAGGGATCTCTCAAGGACAGAACCCCACCATCTGCCTATTTAATCAACTCCACAGATGGCTATGATGCACCCCAAAGTCTAAGGATCATACTGCTCTTCAGATTTTCTCTCTCAAAAGGATGTTCCCTGGACCCTTACGTCTCAGCTCTCATAACTAATATCCACTGTAGGCGGGAGGGATGGTACTCCTGAGAGCCACGTAGAACACTTGAGTTATGCTGTATTTCCCAGACCCACCTTTTACACTATTTATTGGGATTGGACCTTATATTTTGTTTCCAGGATCAATAGAAAATATAAAGCATAGTAAGCCAAAAGATTGAGAAAAGACTACCATGAAAAATAGTTTATTTCTTTCAGTTCCCTCTGCCGCTCCATGGGTGAGGGGGCACGTGGGGAGGCTCCGAGGCTAGTCATGAGGGAGAAGGAGAGGGGAAAACTGTGGGCAATAGCCTTGAGGTTTCTGAGGCAATGAACAGAAGAGGCAGGGTAAGAGGCTAACGATTGGCCAGGTTCAGTGATTTTGGCGGGCTCTGGGGCACACGGGCTGTCCCGAGTTGTTGGTACCTGGCTCTAAGGTTATTACGGCATGTCCATAGTGGTCTCGGGTATAAGAGCTCAATACAAGGGGCAGTTGGAGGTGTTGTCTCTGGATTGGTTGGTTGTGTTTTAAAAGTGTGCTCCAAGGAGGAGGACTCATCTCCTCTCAGGGTTTGATGTAGCTCTGAGAAAGTCAGGAGGCTAAGGCAGGGTAACTGAAGAATACAATTGAATTCTCCAGAACAAGGCTGATCTGTCTGGCACATGTATAAAAAACAGATGTTAAGCATCAAGTTGACAGAAGCTAAAACCATGGTGAAGGCATCAAGTATACAGAAGCTAGTCTCTGTCTAAGTCAATCACCTGAAATCCCAGGTCCTCTGACAACAGATAGCCTGCCTTTCATTTACAAGGCAGAATCAAAAACCTTGAAAAGAATATGGAATTTTATTTCTGAAACTCAGTAAAATTTGTCATCTGGACACCTGATTCCAGGAGACAGCCTTTCTGATAATGACTGTTGACATTTCTAGGCACAGAATTCTTTCATGTTAAGGATTCACTGTTACCTATTCTGTCCACCTGTAAGAACACTCATGCTGGTTCTGCTCTGTTATGCCACAGCAATACTCATGGTTCATCTGTAATGTGGCCCAATGTCTGGCTCTCTAGATACCAAGGTTACATTAAAGAATAGACATATGTCAGCAGCAGCATGTGGAGCACTCCCCTCAACACCTGACTTAACACCTACTGACTCAACACCTACTGTATGCTCCTAAGTGCCATCCAATTCTGCTTTGACTGAACATATTTCCTCTGAGTTTTTCCATAGCCTAATGATAAATGATGTCAGTTAGAGGAGGAAAGAAGTGCTCACTCATACTATTTCCTCAGGTCCCCATAATAAAACTACATTATTTTATTGTTTCTTTACTGAAAAGGAATAACTCAGAGAAGGTAAGTTTGTAGCTTGTGTAAGCACAGCCAGTAAGCCAAGGAACCAGGGCATGAACTCATGATTATTCCAGTACGTTATGCAAACTGTCTAAGATCTAAAAAGAAGAGACCTATAACGTTTGAAAGAGCACAAGCCAAAGTTAGAATACCCAAGTATGGAAAATGTCACGGACAAAGAATGTGCATTTGGAAAGAGGAAGAAGTCAGACTGACTGAGTCATCCTTGCCCTCTTCTCAGCATGCTGGCAGTGCTTTCCTTATGGTTTAACATTGATTCCTGAGGGAGGGTTTCCATTCCTCCCCCAAAATACTCTACTAAACCAAAAACTCCCTAAAGGCATTCATAGCTTAGCATGTGCTTCAAAATAAGATTGTTTGGAATTTAAATTCCCAGTGGGCCATTTTCTAGCTCTGTAAATTTACTAGCTGTTTACCAGACATAATCAAGCTCTGTAACTTCTGCAAGTTTCCTTATTATCATATTTAGGTGATTCACATGAAAATAACGTGCATCATTTCCCTAAAATTGTGTCTGTCATGTAGTAGACAATACACATTAAACGAACATCATTCCCCTTCCTTCTCTGCTTCCCATTTCAATTTCATCTTCATCACTTAGGTGAGTGAATATAAGCAAGTTATTTTATTTCTCCAAGGCTTTTTCATTGCAAGAAGTTATGTCAATGCTACTTATATAGCAAGTTTATTTGGTGATTATTTGAGATGACACATGTGTTGTTGAACAGAGAATATGAAATCAATTGTAAGAAACTTCAAAATTGTATGCTCTTTCATCATCATCATCTGTACTCTTAGTATTTTATTATTCTAATGATTATAACTAAGCAGATTAGATGTCAGCACAGGATTCTCCTTTACTCATTATATATATATATATTTTTTTTTAGAAAACTAAACTATAAAAAAGAAAAACTAGCATGTAATGTGTAACCCCTCAATTAGAAATGGAAATCTTGATATAGGTAGGTGATGTGAAGTAACACCACAAGGAACACAATACTCTCTCTTGAAGTTAACAAATATACATACCTATCCCCCCTTCTGATGACAAAGTTAGGAAATATGTGCATTACTGTAGCAACAGCTCACAGTAGAGACCAAAAATTCCAAATGACCAACTTCAAAGGAAATCCTACCTGAGCTGACCCAAGGTACAAATGAGAAGGGACTACTTTGGTGATCTTTGGTTTTTCCCATGAGAATATACAAAAGGAAGTGAGAGAATGGCAAATGAAGAATAGAAGTTAGTAAATTTAAACAGCTTTAAAGTCAAAGCCTTTTTTCTCCATGAGAAGGCTCTCTTTATGTGCTGATAGGCCCCATTGAGAGACTTATTCTCTTGGAATCTTCTGGGAGAAGAGCCTGATAAAAACCTTACATCACTTATGGTCAGAACACTCTGGTCATTATTCACATCCTAGGGAAGTAAACATCAGAATTAGAAAATAGACTATTTTTCTGATATAGATGAATACCTGTTCTTTTACTTAATATTGGGCAACTTAATGAGACTTTTCTGAAAGACACCACGGAGCAGAGCACTCATCTCTCGGGTTTTCTTCTTGACTTCCACAGATTTAATGCCTTTCCATGGGGACCCTCCTGTGTGCTCTTACAGTAACATAAGAGGCATACTCATTATTACCGTATCATTTGTATTATAATTATCTCTTTATATCTTCCAGTAGGGAAAAGAAAGAAGAAGGAACACAATTTTTAAAATCTGCTGTTAAAAGAAAGGTTTTTTTACAGTTATATATCCTCATATTATAAAACACAAATGATATTTATAAAGATAGAATGCAAACATCAGAAATACTCCTCAGATATTTTACCAGTTGTTAGCTTATAATAATGTATTCTGAAAACAAATATAATATCAAATAGGCTCACTTTGGAGTCACTGCTCTAGAGACTATTTCAATAAGGTATTAGATTATTAAGTATGAAATGTCTGATTTCCTTAAGTACGAAGTTTGAAAGTTGAACTCTCTGACATTTCACTTTATACTTTTGTTTCATTCTTGTTGTGAAGGCACATCCTCATTCTTTCAAATGCATGCTTTGGCTTGTGATTATCTTTCAAAATTTTTTTAAGAGTAATTTTTGTGAAACTATGGATAAGTAAAAAATTTATGTTATTTTCGAATATAAGTTCTGTCGTGGAACCAATGCTGCACAGACAGCTTGGAATATCAATGAAGTGTTTGGGAAGCATAAGGCTAATGAACGCATAGTATGTCAATGATTTGAGAAGTTCCATTCTGGTGATTTTAATCTTGAAAATGAGCCACCTGGGTGACCTGAACCCAAGGTGGGTAATGATAAGCTGAATGCTATAGTGGATGCAAATCCATCTCAACCCACAAGTGAATTAGCAGCAAAGTTTGACATTACTATTTTAACAATATCAGACCATTTGAAACAAATGGGCAAAGTAAAGAAGCTGGATAGATGGGTCCTGCATTAATTAAATGAGTGTCAGAAGAGATATCATTTGGAAGCTTGCCTTTCTTTGCTGTAACGACATAAAGGTGAACCATTTCTAGACCATATTGTTAGATATGATGAAAAATGGATTGCTTTTGACAATCCCAAGCATCCAGCACAATGGTTGGATAAAGATGAAGTGCTGAAACACAGTCCAAAATCGAATATTTATCAAAAAAAGCTAATGGTGACTGTTTTGTGGTACTATCGCCAATACAGCACTGGTATTATCACTACAGCTTCATGAAACCTGGTCAATCGATTACAGCAGATGTTGGCTTCAACCAATTGGATGACATGATGAGGATGCTTGTGATTAAGCAGCCAAGATTGGTCAATAGAGACAGACCAATCCTCTTGCAAGATAATGCTCGACCACATGTTGTACAAACAACACTGCTAAAATTACAGAGACTGTACTTGGAAACTCTCTGTCATCCACTGTATTCACCAGACCTTGCACCAAATGACTACCACTTCCTCCAGGCTTTAGACCACTTCTTGCAAGGAAAAATATTCAATTCTCAACAGGCTGTGGAAAATGCCAAATGCCTTTCACACTTTCATGACCACTTGTTCTACAGACTTCTTCACTGCTGGCATAAACAAGCTACCGTTAAGATGGCAAAACTGTGTTGATAGTTTAGGCACATACTTTAATTAATTGCACTGCTTCTTGTTTGAGATATAGTAAACTACACTTTTGATTCAAAATTGGACATTTCATATTTAATGACCCAGTAATTTGGCAACTTTTTTTTTAATAAGTAGGAGTTAAAAACATCCCTCAGCATTCTCTTCTCTTTATCTAATCTTTCATAACTATTAGATCCATGTATTACAGAAATGTATTTTAATCACATCCAGTATATACACACATACATAGATAAGTATATTCATGTATCTATATGTTTATCAACTAAGAAACAAGTTTAAGTGACATATATCCTTCTTGCGTGGGATATACACTCATAATTTCTACTATAATCTATTTTTAATGATAGTCTTGACTTTCTACACTTTAAAAATATTTTTAATTATTGTAGGTACTTAATAGTTGTATATATTTATAGGATACATGTGATGTTTTGATACAGGCATTAAATGTGTACTAATCAAATCAGGGTAATTGGGGTATCCAACACCTCAAGAATTTATCAATTCTTTGTGTTAGAAACATTTAAATTCTATTATTTTAGTTAATTGGAAATATTAAATATACACAATACCCAATATACAATAACTAAAATAAAGAACACACTAGATGATATAAATACCAGAAACAAGATAATGATGAAAAAATTATAGAAAGCAGCATGAAAAGACAAAAAAGAAGAGGCAGAACATAGAAAATAAACATTAAAAGATATGGAGACTCAGAGTAAAGTGCCAAGTATCTGAGTCACAAAATAAACACACAACCATATCAATAAATAGAAGTCTTACCATGCCATAGTGAAATTTAAAACTATCAAAATCAAAGATGCAATTACACACGTTTTCAAAAGACACAGTAGATCATCTACAAAAAGCCAATAATCAGATAGATATCGGACTTCTCAAGAGTGATGATGAGTTTAAGTAAACAATAAAGCAACGTATTAGTGCAGTGCCTCTGAATAGATCTGTTCATTTAAATTGGCATGGTAATGTTAAGTCATATAAGACCTCAGAAGTGTTGCACCACAAAGATTCATTTTGAAAATCCTTCTGGAAAAAATACTGTATGCAAAAAATAGATATAAACACAGCAGACTCTGCAAGTAATATGGGGAGTGACAGTGAACAAATACCTTGACCAATTTAGTTTTCCCCTTAGGATACATGGAACGAATGGGAAAAGAAAACATGATTGGAGCAAGGTACTACAACCAAAGGGACATTTGGTAAATAAGCAAAACTTTATTATGAATTTTCTGTATCTTAACTTGGGAGCAATTATGGTGAGAACAAAATCAGAATGCATAGTATTGAAACTCACATACAGTAAAACTTGATTTACTCAACGGAAATAAAAAAGATGGAAAAAATTAAATTTATTTATTCAACAAAAAGAAAAAAAGTAGGCAAAAAATTCAAGATGGCCAAAGTTCCAATGTATTAGAAATCACAATAAATTCAAATGGGTTAAACTTAGTAATTTAATTTTTAAAATGAGACAGAATAACTAAAATTAAGAAAACAAGACAATATTTACAAACATATTAAATTTAGAAATTGAAAATACTGCATACTTAAGAAAGATAGGAAAATATATGCAAAATAGCATGAAAAGCAGACAGAATTGGCAACAACTTTGATATCTGCCAAACAGAATTTAAGGAAAGAAAATATAATAAAGGAAGAAATTGTATACTATCAAAATACAAAATCATCATAAACATTATGAGCCTATCAATGCAGCTTCAACATTAATCTATAAATGATAGAACAAACACATAAAAAAATACATAGAATATCTTAAAAATGCAATTGATAGTTTTGAACTATTATATATAAAGTGAGAAATCCCCAACAAAGTATCTATATTTTTGAGCACATACAGAATATTTATAGAAATGTTATAGAAATGAAATATGTATTAATGCATAAATGAAGTTCTATAAATTAACAAATATTGATAGCATATACTCAACCCTATGATAATAAAATTATAAATAAATTTTACAAATGGTCAAATAAATCCTTAAGTTTGGAAAATAAATAGCATATTTCCTAGGAACCATTGGATTAATAAGAAATACTAAAAGACATTAAGACATATTTAGTACATAATAATATTGAAAATAATACATGCCACAGTAATATTTAGTCAGAATTGATAACTTTAAATGTATTTTTCATGAAAGATTAAAGATAACATTAATTCAACAATTTGGCTAAAAAGCAAAAAATCATACTCAGTGCAATAAGGAAAGAGAATTTTAAAGACAAGAGGGAAAAACAGTAAAATACAAAACAAACAAACCTTCAAATTCTAATTAGTTCTTTGAAAAGATTATGATAAAGAGAATTTCAGAAAGATTGACATAAGAATAAAAAGAACATATACCAGATTTTAACAATCCACTCATGAATTGACGGGCACTTGGGTTGTTTCCATGACCTAGCAATAGTGAATTGTGCTGCCATAAACATTCGAGTGCAGATGTCTTTATCATAGAATGTCTTGTGCACTTTTGGGTAGATGGCTAATAATGCTATTGCTGGATTGAATGGTAATTCTAATTTTAGCTCTTTGAGGAATCTCCAAATTCTTTTCCACAAAGGTTGCACCAATTTGCAGTCCCACCAGCAGTGTAAGAGTGTCCCTATCTCTCCACATCCTCATTCACAATGGAATATTACTCAATTTTAAGAAATGACAGTGAGTTAGCACCTCTTGTGTTATCCTGGATTAAGCTTGAGCCCATTATTCGAAGTGAGGTGACACAAGACCTGAAGAATGGGCCCCACTTGTACTCACCATCAAATTGGTATTGACTGATTAACACTATGGTGTCCAAAGGGTGGGAGCGAACACTGGGGAATTGGGGGGTGGGGGGTAAACCCACGTCTGAGTGACGTTGGGGGGGGCACTGTGGAGGGGTGGGATATGCTTGAAAAGTAGTCAGGGAGTGGAATTAGGGGTCTCAATAGAGGAAAGGAATTCCTCAAAAACTGATTCATGTGATTAACTGTACACCTCAGTAAATTCACTGAAAATCATTTAATTGTACACTTAAAATGGAGTGTTGGT
>CAUYRT010049998.1:0-12872 GCA_963574885.1 Lepilemur ruficaudatus
TGCCTATAGTCCCAGCCACTCGGGAAGGCTGGGGCAGAAGGATCTCTTCAGCCCAAGAGTTCGAGGCTGCAGTATGCTGTGACTACACCACTGCACTCCAGCTTGGGTGACAAAGTGAGACCCTGTCACAAAAAAAAAAAAAAACTATTTGAATTTCTTAAAACTCAAAAAAGTAGTCACAAAGCAATATTCAAGTATGGTAAGTAGCTCTAAATATGGGTGGCCAGAGTGGAGATACATTTATTCTTTCCAAAAGTAAATTTTTTGGCCGGGCGCGGTGGCTCACGCCTGTAATCCTAGCACTCTGGGAGGCCGAGGCGGGCGGATTGCTCAAGGTGAGGAGTTCGAAACCAGCTGAGCAAGAGCGAGACCCTGTCTCTACTATAAATAGAAAGAAATTAAATGGCCAACTAGATATATATAGAAAAAATTAGCCGGGCATGGTGGCGCATGCCTGTAGTCCCAGCTACTCGGGAGGCTGAGGCAGAAGGATCGCTTGAGCCCAGGAGTTTGAGGTTGCTGTGAGCTAGGCTGATGCCACGGCACTCTAGTCCGGGCAACAAAGTGAGACTCTGTCTCAAAAAAAAAAAAAAAAAAAAAGTAAATTTTTTGCCTCTGTCTTTTGCTTTTTGGAGGTTTTTTTTGGTTTTATTTTTTTGTTTGTTAGTTTGGTTTGGTTTGGAATTTTGTTTGGTTTTTTTTGTTGTTGTTGTTTGGTATTTTTTTTGTTTGTTTGTTTTTTAGTTTTTGCCTTTGTTTGAAACATCTCTCAGAAAGGCATTCTTAGTCACTCAAGCTTTATGACAAATATATTCAAAAGAGTTGCTTTAAAAAAGCTCTTATTAATTTTGTGCCTAGGAAACGAGCTGCCTGCAAATCAGTGAATGGCTCTCACAAGTACAAAGGGAATTCCAAAGATGTTAAACCCCCAGACCTCTGGATCCATCATGAGAGACTGGAGTTGAAGCCAATCGATAAGTCTCCAGACCCAAACCCCATCATGACCGACACGCCCATTCCTCGCAACTCTCAAGATATCACACCCGTTGACAATTCCATGGACGGCAATATCCATCAAAGGCGAAATTCATACAGAGGTACTATTTTCAGTGCAGATTTTTACCCAAGTGTTGGGAGACTGTTTTCCTTGAAATCATTTTCCATTTTCTGAGGTTGCCTTAATTTGGTGACTCATATGTGAGATCAGATTTAAAGAAAGGCTTTATGGGGTTTGGTCCGTTTGATGAAGAATAGCTTGTTATGGAGGAGAGGTTCTAGAGGTTCTGTTCCCATATGAGATAACCTTCTAGAATCTCTTTTAGGTCTCTCATCAGGCTTTAGCAATATAATACTCAAGCATTTGAGGCAAGCTGGCCCACATTGCATTCTGTCCCTTCTACTGAACTGCAGTTATCATTGTGGTATTCAGAATGTTCTTGGTCCAAATGTTCTTGCGGACATTGTGCTGAAGTATGGTGGACAGCATTATGTCATCCACGTTGGCTCTCAGCAGGGACTCCTGTGATGCTCTAATAATCATCTTCCTCTTTATTGCACTTCCTACAGAAGTGCTTTGTCCCCATTATGTTTGTGAATCCTGAATCCCCCATTAGAAATGTTTTATTATTGTGGCTGCTCAGTGGCCTAGGGCACACGCATGTAACTGACCTCTATATTTGATGTCTAGGGCATGAATCAGAAGACAGCATGTCTACACTGGCCGGAAGGCGGGGAATGAGACCAAAAATGATGATGCCCTTTGACTCGCAGCCACCCCAGCGTAAGTAAAAGCTGCTCTCTGCCCCAGTGCTGCCAATCTGTCCAGTCATGTAGGGGGACAACTTTGAATGATCTCTTTGACTTCACTCTATCCTAACACAAAAGATAAACTACTATAGCTTTGACACCTTGAAGGAAGAAGGACACTTGCCATATTTTGCAGTAAATATTATTTTTGAGACTAGCTCCTTTAAGTTTAGAGTAAATAAGCTAAAAGGCCAGTATCCCCAGACTCCCTAAAAGTGCATAGCATCTCTGTGGGAGAGATAGGGAAGCATCCCTCAAGACTGGGCCTGAGGAGAGCCAGATGTCACAAGTATTCCTTAGGCTTCCTGACGCGTGTTCAATATTGATGAGCACCTATGCAATTCTTTTTTTATTGGTGGACTTTATATTATTTTAGAATAGCTTTAGGTTTACAGTGTGGAATTTTTAAAGCAACATTTTGTAACCTTATTTGACCCATTCTTCACTTTGATAAGTATAAAGGTTGCTGAGCCTCCTTTAATAACGTTGAAATGCAATGTAAGTTAAATATTATATCATGATTAAAAACCAAAAAGCAGAGAGACAAACCAATTCTTTTTTCAAACTACTGTGTCCTCTCCCTTGTCACTGTTTTCAAGGTAGAGAAGCCTTTCAAAGTAGCTGGCACAGTGGGGCTTCCAGCTGAGGGAACTCTCAGCTGTTTCTCTGTCAGCAAGTACCAAGACTTAGCCCTGGGTGGCCTACGCACACAGGCACACCGTGGCACCCAGTACTTGGAAAAGTTCCTCACGTCCCCACCTTCTGGTGGAACCTCCGAGTATGCAGATGTATACACTCCCTCTCCCACAAACCACTCACTATACACAACATGTAAGACGCTATATTATAAAAATCAGCTTTGAAAGATAACACCGTGTTCATTACTAGGTAATTTCTGCACAGAGTAGCTTATGGGGGCCCATGATGGAAAGAAAGGCCTGGATGTGGAAGTGTGCAGGTAAAGACCGTGCTTTCCCTCTTAGGAGAGGTGCCTTGGCTTCCCAGGTTTAAAAACACAAATGCCTAAAAGAGTAAATTAATCCATTCCAGTTGCTTTTGATTTATAAGAAGACGGTGGCATGACTGCTTATTTGTTTTGTATAACTTTATATCAGTTTCTACCTGAACTGGCTTATTTTTAAAACTTACAAAATTTGGCTATCTTATGTCTAGATTTATGACTTTTAAATATGTTAAGGAAAAAAGATGTTATACCAGTTGATATTGTCCCTTTTTTTTCTTTTTTTTTTTTTGATAGTGAGGAATATTATTTAATTTGTACCTCACCAGTTGGGTGGGTGAGTGGAATCCTTTAACTCAAGAGTCTGAACTCAGATACATGCATGGTCTGTATGGTCTTTAGGTTTTGAGATACCCTTTTTAAAACCCACAAGTCTACAGTGCCTTTTCACAAGCTGAGCTCTGGGTCCTGGAACCAGGCAGAAGCCCTGCACCCATCATCACCTACCCTGGTCTCAAATGACTGGGTGGTGGCAGGAATGGCTTGCTGGTGTCAGGAGGAGCTTCGGTACAAGACTGTGCATAGAAGCATCAAGTTCGGATTCAGCTATCACGACTAATTGCCTACTTTATTCTAGGCAGGCACATTCACTTTGCTTTCTTTTTTTTCTTTTTTCTTTTTTTCTTTATTGAAGTATAATTTACATATCATGACTTTACTCCACTTTAAGTGTACAATTAAATGGTTATTAGTATATTTACCAAGTTATACAGTTATTCACATAAATCAGTTTTAGAAGATTTCCTACCCCCTATCGAGACCCCTAATTCCCATCCCCAAATACATTTCAAGCATGCCCCTCCCCTTCACAGTGCTCACCACGTCTCTCTGATGTGGGTCTACCCCCCACCCCCAAATCCCTAGTGAACACCACCACCATTTGCATGCAAATTGGTGCAACCTTTGTGAAAAAGGATTTGCAGATTCCTCAAAGAGCTAAAAATGGAATTACCGTTCGATCCAGCAATAGCATTATTAGGCATCTACCCAAAAGAGCATAAGACATTCTATTATAAAGACATCTGCACCCAAATGTTTATGGTAGCACAATTCACTATTGCTAGGTCGTGGAAACAACCCAAGTGCCCGTCAATTCATGAGTGGATTGTTAAAATTTGGTATATGTTTACAATGGAATATTACTCAATTTTAAGAAACAACAGTGAGCTAGCTCTGCTTATATTATCCTGGATTAAGCTTGAGCCCATTATTCGAAGTGAGGTGACACAAGACCCGAAGAATGGGCCCCACTTGAACTCACCATCAAATTGGTATTGACTTATTTTTTTTATTTACTTATCTGAATAGACTGGAAATGCCTTATAAAAGAAAGAAGTCAATTTTTTTCTTCTATAAGGCATTTCCAGTCTATACCTAGAACACTTTCAAATTGTATTTCCTTATGAAAAAGTTGGGTTGTTTATTCCCTCTACCTCAGACTGAATTCTGGAAAATGCTGATTCTGAAGCCCCCACTTCTAAAAGCTAGCTGTCTTCCCCTAGAGGAGTTGCTGAGTCCCAGACCACACTGAGAGCCCTCCTCAGACAGCTTTCCTACGTTGTGTTTTGCTCCCAAGGACCACCCGGAGCCTCTGGTCACTGAGAGCAGCACATGAGGGAAAGCCCCTGTTTTGTTTCTCAGGTCTTGAGACAGGGAGGGGGTGGCAGTGGTCCGCGGGCCAGGTTGGCTGTGCAGCCTGCCTGCTTGCACGTGGCCAGGACTAGAGATAGCTGGAGAGCAAGGCATCCGTTTTATTGGCTGGGATTTCTCTTTACCAAAGTAATGTTGAATGGCCCCACAAAGATCTGGGGAGATCCCTGGTAACAGAAGACATTTTTAATAGGGCTAATTAAGTTGTAGTATGAAGTTCATGAAGCCCTTGCTTAGAGATAAAAAAAAAGATGCCCTGTGTTCCTAGTCAATCTTGCCTATTTGAGTGGTTTAGAGCTGGTTATCTTGACCTTAAACATTCTGTTTCTACAACTGCTCTAAGGGAGTGCTTAAGAAAAGTTTATTCCCAAACTCTGCACTTCTGATTTTGTTTGTCCATCTCTGGGATCCATAATGAAGCCTCATGGAAAATTATATATGTAATCTCTGACTTCCTAGAAAGTAGGATGTGAAATCTTTGTGTGGAAATTCCAGATTCGTTAGCTAAATGTAGTGATTGACTCCTTAGCCAGCATGGGAAGGAAAAATCCATTTTTTTTAAATGTGGAGGGAGGTAGCTGAGCCCCAGACTGGAAGTAGTAAGAGATGGTGCCATTGGCCTGGTAGCTCATGCTTTTAGTACCAGATTGGACCATGAGAATTAAATTTCATTTGCATTCCTTTTAAGATACGAAAACTGATTCAACACCCACTCGTTCATTTGGCCTAAATAACCATTACGTGCCTCATTTGGCAGTTTAAGAAAAGACAGAATGAATTGGAATATACTCAAAGGAGAAGGGACTTCTTTCTGTCCTTTCAGTGGAACAAAAAATAATAGAAACCTAAATTATTATTTGTTGGCTTATGGATTTGTATTTTGTGATATATTCAAATAGATATTTTTAATAACTCATGTAATCCATGTTTTAATGGAAGAATTGGAAAATACAGATAAGCTAAAAGAAAAATATTCTTTGAATCCTGATCATTCTTCCCTGCAAGATAATTGTTAACATTTTAGTGTATATTCCTCAGACTTTTTTTTCTGTACATATACAGACATATGCATAGGAAGGAGTGTGTTCATTTTTTAAGACAAAT
Source organism: Lepilemur ruficaudatus (assembly GCA_963574885.1). Lineage (NCBI taxonomy): Eukaryota > Metazoa > Chordata > Mammalia > Primates > Lepilemuridae > Lepilemur > Lepilemur ruficaudatus. The sequence goes on from CAUYRT010049998.1 coordinate 5,582, forward strand.
GGTAAAATCAATGGCTAATTGTCCAAATCCAGCCAGTTGCCACCAAAAAGCCAAGGGAGAGGTTGGATTGTACGGGAGGCGGGAAGGGGGGACTTTGCTCTTAAACTGTGATTTGTGTGTGTTTGTGCAAGCATGTTAAGCATTTCTCTGTCTTGTGTTCATTCACAGCTGTGATTAGTGCCCATCCCATCCATTCCCTCGATAACCCTCACCATCATTTCCACTCCAGCAGCCTCGCTTCTCCAGCTCGCAGTCATCTCCACCACCCGGGCAGCCCATGGCCCGTTGGCACATCCATGTCCCTTTCAGACAGGGCCAATTCCACAGGTGAGAGCTGAGGATCAAGCCCAGGTGGAAGGCATTTCAAAAGAGTTGGCAAGAGGAAATGGGGAAGGACTCGCTCTACCTAGAAGAGGGATTTGGAGTTTTTCTCAGTGCTATTTACTTAGCATAACGTTCCTGTGACTGACTCAAATGTTTCTGTAAAATTCACCCCATTTTTCTCCCTAAGTTTTAAGTACTCAGTGTAAGGTGTCGTTTTAGTAAAAACAAGCAGTATCTCTAATCACATAAGCATCTCTTGTTCCATTAACTTGCATAATTCAGTCTTTTCTTTTTCCAATTTATTTTTTTTTAATCCTCTAATTTAAAAGGAAAACTCATCCTGGGTGATGTTCAGGCCCCAGTTGCCTCATGATACCCTAATGTCAGCAAGGTCCGTAGGTCCAGAGTGCAAACGGCACCCAGGGGGCAGCGGGGCCACCAGGCGCGTGGAGCCGTGCAGGCTGCACGCCTGAGGCTGCCGGACGGAAACCTCAGTGTGTTTAAAACGTACATTGCCAGACAGACATTCCCCAGTTTGGAAATCAGGAAACCGCATTATCACACAGTTTTAAAGAGAAAACAGTGAAGGTGAGAGAACAGCAAATGGAGTAAATATTATTCTTCCTCATTAATTGAAAATTAATTTCTACCCTCTCAGATCTAAACTGCAAATCTGGTGACTTCCCTTACATATATTATTTTTCAATCATTTGAAACTTAACTATTAATAGTTACTATATTATAGGTAGAAACTAAGTTTTAGTGGTTTGGGGAAATAAGGGAATGTCAAGTGATTTCCATTTGAAAAGAACCTGAAAATTTTATGCTAGAAGTTTGGGGCCGTTATATCCTCTTCTCCTTTAAGTTCATAAATCATAAGTTCATCAATCATAAGCATACCCAAAACATCAAATGAAGATCAAAGCTTTATTAAGGGATGCCTAATAAGTCCCAACATTATCTGGTCTCAAATCTGTTACCTGGTTTGGAGAATGCTGCTTGAACTCATCTCTAAATTTGGCCTTCCCACTATCTTTCTCCAAATCCAGGTTTGGGGTTCTTTAGGGAAAGACGGTTTACAGGATAGACAATTATTCCAGCCAGCTGCGTGGAGAACCAAAGTCTGCCTCACAAACATAGTCTCAGAACAGAGGACCAGAAAGCAGTCCTCTAGACCTGTTCTTCGAAAGGAGGCTTTGCACCCCACCCTGCTAATCCATTTTTAAGGCCAAGGAATCCCACACACCAGGATGTGGGCCTGCCTGAGAGGATGCCAGTCTCTTCCCAGTCAAATTAGCCCCATTCTCCTTCCTCCTGGACTAGGAGGGGCTTGGGCGTTGGAGAGAGGCTGGCAGCTCTTACCCAGCCCTTACCCAAGTGATCTGGTGTTGGTAAAAGTTCCCTTCTGTATGGACCTATGCGGAAGTGAAGAGAGGAAAGAGGTACTGGTTTGCACTGCTAACAGGTTCCTTGCCTTCATGACCAGGGGGGATAAGAGAAGGTAAAACTAAACTGACAGCTTCACTGAAGGTGGGTTTGAAATGTAGAACAAGTACCTGGACGTGATCGCAGTTCTCTTTCAATTGTTCTTTGCCAAGCCCTTATGTTTCTAGAGGTCAGAGCATTGCCGCAGCTCTATACCTGTGGGCTAGGCAGGAGCAGAACCCGGCCAGGCAGTCCCTGCTCCAGGGAGCACGTACAGTGTTGCCACCACTTGACACCGGAAGAGCACTCTTCTCTTGTCCAGCCAAGCACTTGGTCAGTGTGAACTTCATGTGTCAACTGTGAGAGACAAGTCGGCCAGGAAGTAGGCTCCTCACCAAAGCAGAAATTTTAGTCACGGCGTAGTTTCTGAGTAGACCAGTGGCATTGCCCAATGTCAGGAGGCAGCACCCCTCAGAATACGGAGTGCCTGGTGCCCTCCGGAGCTGTGCAGGACAGTCCTGGTCTGTGGCAGCAGGCCCAGGCTCTCACCCATATAGGCGACTCTATTTTCCTTTTTCACCTTTCCCACCAGCTCTTTGGCCCTCAGAAGCATATACATCAACTTAAAGGAAGTTGGGGCATTCAAGGTAGGCCTGTGTACCCAGAGCTGACGTAACATACCTGCTAGTACAGGCTGACATGTTCAGGACTTGGGCCCACTTTTCTTTCTCCTCCTTCCTGCTCCCCTTCCTCACCAGCGTCTACTCGGTCCAGGATCACACCAATGGGACCAGCAGCTCCCCAGCCTGGTGACTGCTGGTTGGAGGAAGCCTAAAAAGTGAGGTCCTCACCCACCTCTTTGGGAGTGAGAAGTGACCTAGGCCTGGTAGAGTTAACACAACCAGGCACACTTGGGAGGGTATGTGAATCCCTCATCACTGGGACCCAAGACCTTTAAGCCAAGGAGGTAACACTCATGACTGGCTTGGCCTGTCCTCTCAGAGCCCAAGGGAACAGATTCATTGCTACGTCAGCAACAAAGGTGGGGAGATATTTTGGATTTCTACAGATTGCTCACGCTTTGCGGTAGTTTTCCCTTATCATCAGGGGAACACATTCCAAGACCCGGTGGAGGCCTGAAACCATGTATAGTACCAAACCCTGTATACACTGTTTTCTTGATCTGATAAGCAAGGCAACTACTAAGTGACGAATGGCCAGGTAGAGTATACAGCCTGGATACACTGAACCAAGGGATGATTCACGTCTCGGGTGGGATGTTGCAAGGTTTTATCATACTACTCAGAATGGTGCATAATTTAAAAAGTTATGAATTGTTTACTTTTAGAATTTTCCGGTTAATATTTTTGGACAGTGGTTGACCACAGGTAACCCTAAAAAGCAAAACCATGGATAAGGGGAGACTACTGTACTTTTTAAGGTTTAGTACTCAAGGAGTCAAAGAAGCCTTTGGGCTACGTGGTACAGCCTTTTGCCCTGAGCTGGGTTCTGCACACCTCTCCCTGGGGGTGAGGACGGTCTGCACAGCTCACGATGTTGGAAGGATGTTCCACATGTGGTCTCCCTGGGCCTTGGTAGCTTCTGCCCCACAGGGTGGGGATGAGAGGTACCAAGCATAGAAAAGTCATATATACAGTATGTGGTGGTCCGGACTGTGGGCCTGGGAGTCAGTGCAGAGATTCAGATTCTGTCCTGCTGGTTCCGTGTCTGTGGGCAATTTGCTTAACCTCCCAGTGCCTCTGAGGATTGAATGAGCCAATGAATGTAAAGCACCTAGCATAGCGCCTGGCTTTTAAACACTCAGTAATGTACAAAGAAAAAAACGTTAGCCGTTATCCAAGCACTGTGTTCAGTACTTTTCATACATTTCATTTAACCCTCAATGAATTATGTATTATTCTCCCTGTCTTGTAGATGAAGAAGCTGAGACTCTGAGATACTCAGTGACTTTGCTAAATTCACCAAGCTAGTACTAAGATTAGAGTCCAGGTCTATCTGACTCCAAAGCCAGTGCTTTTCTACCCTACCAAGCCGCCTGCTACAAGATTGTTTAATGTTCTTCCTGAGTCTTGCCTTCTCCAGGCTAATCTATCCCTGTTTCTTTCTCTGGACCAAGACGCCCCTCATTTGGCATGATCTCAGCGCTGTGTGCAGACCTCTGGACTGTTTGGTTGTCCAGGTCACGCTTAAGCTGTGGGGCTTTCCCTCTGGCAAGGCCATGCACCATCCCTGGTGGGCACGAAGGCCTATGACGTTGGCCTCTTCTGCCGTGACTACCAGGCCTTGCCAGTAGAGCTGGCTCCTGCCAGGGACCCAGCCAGCCTTGGTGACTAGACATGGTTGTCCATGAAAGGCTACTCTCTAAGACTATCAGTGAGTGAGTGAGGATTTTCATTTTATTTTATACTTAATTGTATTTTAACAGAAATAGTCTCAGAAACTGTAATATGTGCTCCATAACAGGTACTGAGGAGAACTTTAAATCTGTAAAATTGTGACCATTTAGTTGTGCAGGTGAAAAAATTGGAACAGCTGGTTGAATACAAAATTGTTCGTGACTCTTTCAGAGTAGACCACTCTTAGCCTTGGCAGTGGTGCTGATAATCCATGTTCCCTTGACTAGCACTGATCCCTAGTGCTAGTTGAACTGGTATAGGGGCCCCTAGAAGTTTGCATATGTTCAATGGCAAAAGAAATGCTAACCTTTAGACTTTCCTGCTGTAGAATCTGTTCGAAATACCCCAAGCACTGACACCATGCCAGCCTCTTCGTCTCAAACATGCTGTACTGATCATCAGGATCCTGAAGGTGCTACCAGCTCCTCTTACTTGGCCAGCTCCCAAGAGGAAGATTCAGGCCAGAGTCTCCCCACGGCCCACGTTCGCCCATCCCACCCATTGAAGAGCTTCGCTGTGCCAGCAATCCCACCCCCAGGACCTCCCACCTATGATCCTGCATTGCCAAGCACACCGTTACTGTCCCAGCAAGGTGGGTGAGGACAGCAACACCACTGGAGGGACCCTTTGGCTCAGGCTTAGGACAGAAATCACATTTGAAGAATAACAAACAAGAATTTCCTCTGTTATTGAAGAATAACAAAGCAAACATCCTCCAAGCTCATCCCAGCAACTTAGATAGAGTGGCAATGTGTCATTACCCCCCTCAGGAACACATACAAACAAGAGAATAATCTGCTGGGGAGCAGCGTTGCCCTTTTGAATTGTGTCTATGTACGGAACCCTTGGTGATAAAATCCAGTGGCCTGGGAATGTGCAATAGGTCTGGCCTGCCTAGACCCCTGGAACCCCCTAACTCCACAGGGTGTCTGCAAGCTAGAGAAGGGGTCGGGAAGGCCAAGACTTAGACCCATAGGGTGATGAAACCTTCTCAGAAGGAACCTCAGGGTAGGGAAATGAACTCTGCAGAATTGCCCAAGTTGACAGAGCTCAGCAACAGTCCCTGACCTCAAAGGCACATTCCCCCCAATTATTATCTGTTATGATGGTTTGTTTCAGAGTAAGTCAGTGGTTTTCAAATTTTCTGGTCTCAGGACCCCTTTATATCTTAAAAGCTATCGAGGACACAAAAAAGCTTTTCTCCACCTGGGTTCTATCTATCAGTCACCATATTAGAAATTAAAACTGAGAAATTTTTTTTAATAATTCATTTAAAAATAGCAATCATGATAAATAGCATATTGTTATGAAAAATAACTATTTTTCAAAACAAAAATACAGTGAGAAGAATGTCACTGTCTTATTTTCTGCAAATCTCTAGTGTCTGGCTTAATAGAAGACAGCTGGATTCTCCTATCTGCTTCAGTATTCAATCTGTTGCAATATGTTGTTTTGGTTGAAATATAAGAAGAAAATCTGGCCTCACAGATCTGTAATTGGAAAAGGGAAGAATATTTTTATAACTTTTTTAGATAATTGTGGATTTTCTTTTTTGACACTATAGCAAAAAAGTTGTAGTTTTTCACAGGTTTGTTTATAATGTCAAATCTAAAACCATAGTCATGAACTGTTCATACTCTAGTCCATTAAAATTCATTGGCCTATCTTGTATTTTGAATGCATGATACTAAAACATCACACATTGGGCATTTAGGAAATATTGATTCACTAAGTTATACACATCTTCCAAATATTGATGCATTTCATAATTCAATAGCTAAAAACACATTCTTTGAGATCAGGAGTTTGAGAACAGCCTGGACAACTTAGCAAGACCCCATGTCTACAAAAATAAGAAAAATTACCCAAGTGCAGTGGTGCACACCTGTAGTCCCAGCTACTTGGAAGGCTGAGGCAGGAGGAACACTTGAGCCAAGGAATTCAAGGTTATAGTGAGTTATGATCATGCCATTGCACTTCAGCCTGGGCAACAGAACAAGACCCTGTCTGTTAAAACATATAAATAAATAAATAAAAACATATTCATTAATGTCATCAAAGTATCTAAGTATTAAGCCCTCGGTCCCGTGGTGGCAGACACAAGTTTTTCAAAATTCTGATTTTCACTTAAAACATAAATTGTATCATTGGCAAAAAACACTGTCCATTGTTTTCCTTGAATTGACAGGCTCACTTTGCTTATTTTCTAGAAGCTGTCTGAATATCCAGTTTGCCCGTCAGTCTGTCTTTGAACTAACAGCCGCGCTTCATGATAAAAACATAATTCAGCTCAACTCAGACTATCACAAGTGTCTTTCTTTAAGATAACATCATACTTTGTAGACTGCAAAAGTACCTCATGCGTACTTTCCATTTTGTCACATACAGTAGGGTCAAGATTTAATAAAATAAGTAATTCTTACTGCTTTGTTGAGGATGGTCTTGAGTGCAACTGGCTTTTTAAAACTGCAGGTTTATGTCATTGAGTAGCTTTACAGTGTTGTGCTGCTGCCTTAATTTGCACTAAGGCTCTAGCAGTCTTACCTACTGCTGCTTTTGTACCCTCAGTGAAAAGGCCAATAATGTCTATTATTATGAAAAGAGCTTTGATTTCCCAGGCATCCTGCAAGAGGTTCGTGGACCCCACCACACTTTAAGAACCACTGGACTAGGCCAGGCGCAGTGGCTCACGCCTGTAATCCTAGCATTCTGGGAGGCCGAGGCGGGTGGATCGTTGGAGCTCAGGAGTTTGAGACCAGCCTGAGCAAGAGCGAGACCCCGTCTCTACTAAAAAATAGAGAGAAATTACTTGGACAGCTAAAAAATATATAGAAAAAATTAGCCGGGCATGGTGGCACAGCTGGGACTGCAGTCCCAGCTACTCAGGAGGCTGAGGCAGGAGGATCGCTTGAGCCCAGGAGTTTGCTGTGAGCTAGGCTGACGCCACGGCACTCTAGCCCGGGCAACAGAGTGAGAATTTGTCACAAAAAAAAAAAAAAAAAAAAAAACCACTGGACTAGAATATTCATTTTCTAAAGCCAATGGAATATTTCCTCTGGCTTCTTGAATGCTCTGCCGGCCATCTCCCTTCCCTCTTGTTCCAGTAACTTTTCAGAGCAGGATCC
>CAUYRT010050002.1:0-103581 GCA_963574885.1 Lepilemur ruficaudatus
CTGGCCATTATTCTGTCTTCTTTGGAGAAGTTTCTGTTCATCTCCTTTGCCCATTTATAAATGGGGTTTTTTGATTTTTTCTTGTTAATTCTTTTGAGTTCTAGGTAGATTCTTGTTATCAGACCTTTGTCGGAGGTGTAGAGAGCAACTATTCTGTCCCATTCTGTGGGTAGTCTATTTGCTCTAGTGATAGGGATGGTTTTAAAACTAATAGAAAGGCCCAAAAATTGTATAATTTCCTTTCTGTAAATAAGTTTTAACATATACCCGTATGCTTCTGAGAACTTAGAATCTGTTAGAATTGAAATTTTCTATTGAATGAAAAGTTGGAAGAATGATTTTCTAAGAAAATTGAGGTTTCATTTTTCATTAGAAATAAATTGCAGATATTTTGACTTATACTTTAGAAGCCTAGGGTGTTTATCTCTGAGGTGGTAGGAAAATTTTTCTTTGGAGTAAGATTAAAATGGTTAGTTTTGGTCTGAATTTGCTCAGTCCACCAAGGGACCATCTTCTTACACACAAAACCATTACAAGTTTTTGTTTCTTACTGGCCAAGAGATACTTGATTATTCATGTCTGCAAGGCTTCATGAGTTTACAGTGAAATATGTTTTTCATAGGAAAATAAACATTTTAGGTAACTGCCAGGCATAAGAGGGAATGGTAGCTGTGTATCATGTGAAACCTGGGTGTGCGGAATGCCGTTTTTTGGATATGTTACACTTTTTGTATACGAGTGCATTAAAATATTCCAGCAGTGATAGTTACAGAGCAGGCAAACCACAATTTGTTATTATACAAAGCAGAAAAATAGAACATAAAATATATATGAAAGTAAAAATAAAAAGTTGAAAAATTTACATAAATGTGTGAAAGAAAGGGCAATTTTGAAATGGTGCAGGAACTAAAAGAAGAAGATAATAGCAGCACGGGGCTGATGCCAAAGGCTCCTGGTCTGGGTACTAATGGTGGCCACAGCCAGCCAGCGTGAAGGGCAGAACTTTGTAAAAAATGTGAATCATGAAACATTGAGGGATTGAGCAAACTTTAAGTTTCATGAAATGCTAAAACCTGTTCTGTGTCTCGGTTTAAGTGAACTCTTTAAAAGTATGCTAGTCTTTTTCATCACTTTTCAGACCTCAGAATCGTCATTTTATAGAAAAGTACCACCCGGTTCTGTTCTGAGCATAACACACATCACAAACCTGCACCAGTGGTTTCAGGTGAACCGCCAGATTCTAAGGAAAGTGTGCATGAGGTAAAGAAGTATTACTGTTCCTATGCTAGCCTCACGTAATTCACTATGGGTTGTGCAGCCCCAAAGAAACGTGAGATTTCCTTTTATTTGTTACTTTCCTGTATTCACAGTTTGTACGTAGCAGCAGTCCTCAAATTGTGATCTGTGGACCCCTGCGGGTCCCCGAGACATTTCAGGGGAGTACACAAGGTCTAAGCTATTTTCATGATAATATTCTGATGCTATTGGCTTTGTTTGCTGGGTTGGCATTTGCACTGATGGTAAAAACGCTGATGGGTAAAACTGCTGGTGCCGTCACAGAAGCCAAGGCTGTGGCACCAGCAGTACTAGTTTGTGAGTCATTGTGTTCTTCAGCATCGTGTACTGACAGTAAAAAACAATAAATTGCATTACATCTTTACCATTGAGTACACGTCTTTTTACTATTGAGTCTTTTTAATACAGAAGGAGTGGGAAGTACTCAGAAAGCACTTGGCTGAGGACAGGCAGGTGGGATTGTGTGATTTGTGAACTCAACTAGCTGCTTTTTTTCAAGGATACCTTTAGAAACCGTCTATTCAGATTGGGTGGTGTTTGGAAGACCTTTTTTCAAATGAGTGAAGTTTGCCTGTCATTTCAAAGACAACAATAAACTTTATTGTTGCCTAGGATAAAATTTGAACTTTTGAGCAAGTGTTAGAATTTTGAAAAACTTGTCTCTGCCGCTGTGAGTTGGCTACAGCTTCCCAGTACTTCAAGGCTTTTTTTGATGAGATAGGTTGGTAATATTAATGGATATAATTTTTGTTGTTGTTGTCGTACCGTGAAATGTGTAAACATTTGGGAAATCTGCATAACTCAGTGAAGCAGTAATTTCCAAATGACCAAGGCATGATGCTACAAAATCATGTGTGGGTAAGAGCCAGGTAGAGTGCAGGAAGGACCGATGATGGTAATGTTGTGACACAGGGAAGGCTCAGTGATAATATGGCTACAGGGTCCACTGTGAATCTCACCTCTAAGAAATTACCAGCTGCTGCAGAGTTTTGGAGTAGCATCAGTGAGTATCTACAATTAGCTAAAAAGGTTACTAAAATATTCCTCTCTCTTCCAACTACAAGTCTGTAGGAGGCTTGATGTATTTTGTATTTCGTGTACTCCAACCAAAGCAACGTATCCCAATGGATTGAATGCAGAAGCTTACAGGAGAATTCAGCTGTTTTCTTTGCAGCCAGAAATGAAAGAAAAATATTTGCAAATTTGTAAAGCAGTGCCACTTGTCAAAAAATTTTAATTTGGGGAAATACATCTATTTTTCATAAAATAGGTTATTTGAACATATTTAGTAAGTGAAGTAATTTAAAAATTCTTAATTATAATTTCACGACTATAAATATCAATAAATATAATGCACATAAAAACTCTTTGAGGTTCTTAGTGAATTTTAAGAGGATAAAGGGGTTCTGAAACTAAAAAAGTTCGGGAACTATTGGTTTGTACTGTTCTAGCCAGTAAATCGAATACCTCAACTCAAATATTAATAAGAGACAGTTTTAATATTTTCTAATCCCTGCATCAAAATGTGTTACACTGAAACTAACTTTTCTCTTAACAAAATTTCTAGCAAAGTCTGTAACTTCTAGGACATTTTTCAGTTATTAAAAGACCAGTTTAATACTCCTTTGTTATCATATCTGATTTAAACCTCACCTCTTCCCCTCCCTAGTGCCAGCCAGAGATGGGGGAGTTGACTTGGAGACGGGGCATAGTGTGTTCATTTACCCCCCTGCCCCCAGCACCCCTTGGGAGATGGATTGGTTTCCTTCTGGAAGGAGATCCAACTCTTCCAGTGTGTCAGGGCTGGGAAACAAACAAAAAAAAAAAAGGAAGAGGGACCATATTTCATACTTAATTGGCCACATTATTGCTACTTCTCAGACCAGCACTGGCTAGCATTCTTCCTCTTTGTGATAAGTGCCCAAAGGTTGCATCTCTCCTGGGGCGCACAGCTGGTACGACCCAAAACCATTGATAGTGCTGTTGGCTGGATGATCCTCCAGGTGGACCAAGGCCAGCTACCTCCAGTGGGGTCCATGTAACCCCAGGTAACTCATGCATCATTTGTAAGCCAAGCAGTAGTCGGCTCCCACTGTTCCCTCCATTCTGCCCTCTCTCTTTCTTTTCCCCCTCGATTGAGAGGCACAAAAGGCAAATCAGCTAGTCTGCTGCCTGAGCGTAGGAGCTGGAGTGTGTGCTCAGTCTTGTCTACACTGCGTTCTCTATGAGTGATTCTCTAAACTCACTCCCATTACTCTGCCCTTCACTGGACTGTAGACTCCCCACTTCTGTCTCTCCTTCCCCTCTTTTTCCTATTTTGACAAGACAGTTTTCTTTCTTCATTTATATATGCACCATGTACATGTAAAATTTACACACAACACACACACATTCTGAGATGTGGCAGATAAGAGATGGTTGATGGTCATGTTTCAGCCATCTCTTAAGCTCTAGAGAGGTGTGCTTCCGGCTATTGGAAGTTTTCTTTAGAAGGTGGGACTTAATTCTATTTTCCAGGGCTAGCACAAAGCTCTTTTAATGGTGACATTATTTAATTGTCACAATAACCTCATGCACTAGGTACTAGTATTATTATCCTATCCTAAATAAGCCATAAACTTGGATATATTTGACTACAAGGCTCTTAGTAAATTATGTTGATACTTCATTTTTTAAAACCGTGAAGATACTATAAATTCTTCATGTTTTGCTTTGGTCCTTGTCTTTTCCCCATGTGGATAGCAGTTAAAGCCCTAGACCATAATGAGCCTATATGCTTATGTTGGGGGCAGCTGGGAAAACAGCAGCTGGGAGAGGTGCATCTTGTTTCACAGCAGGTTTGGGGATAGTGGCAGCGTGGTAGCTGCTAAGACGAGCCTGAGTCCATTGGGTCTACAAAGAATGGAAAGCCTGAGGAACCCCAAAAGTAACCTGCACTAAACAGTTTTTTTGGAATTTCTTGCCACCAGAGAAATACCCTCATAACTGCTTTCCTGTTAGCAGACTTATCCACCGCCTGCCCTCCCATGCCCACAACTAAAATGGAGCGAAGCACAAATCAGGCCACGGGTCTCCTTTTCTTTAATGGCTTTTTAACCTTTTTACTAGATAAAGTCCAAGCCTTTCAGCATGAATCACCTAGCTGTACCTTGGGTTCTTTCCCTAGAAAAATACATGTAAACAATTTGTATACAGTTTCTAGGAGATCATGAACCAGCTGAGAGCTACCCATGAACTCTCTCTCCTAGCCACAGACCCTAGACTTGCCACTTTTTAAGACAGCTTATTCCATCTTTTGTTACTGAGAACTTTTTATTTTAAAGCTGTAATTACAGCTTTAGTATGTGTTAAAATGTAAACTGCAAACAAGTGTACAGTGTAATTAATTCCAACTTGTATATTGAAGCCTGTCCAAGTTCCATGACATCGTTTGTAATAACATCCATCGAACGACCCTGATAAAAAATTGAACAGTTCCCAGTTCTTCAATGATTATGGAAATAGATATTTTTTTAAAATGACACATCTGATCATTGTAATATGAGGGGAATGAAAGATGAGTGTACAAATACTGGGTTGCTTCAAAATGGGGCAGATGATACATTTCTGGATTGGAGAATTCAAGTTCGTTTTTTTTTGTTATTGTTGAACTGCTAAAACTTTCCGAGGAAATGTTTAATGCCCTGGCTACTTTCTCTAGAATATTGTTCTGGGAACTAAAGGAATCTGATCCGTGGAGAATGTTCTGGGAAATGATTTCAAGTAGAATCACCACATTTTCAACCAAAATGAAAATGTTGATGGTTTGTTGCTTTTTTTATAATTTAACTTAGGCCTAAGAACTGGTTTTGGTGCTTATATTTTGCAAGACTTTATAGCTACATCCCTCATAAGAATTACCCATCTGTGTAGAGATGTTTCAAACACCCCGGCATGAGCTGAAGGCGAAGTGACACCCAATGGTTTCCTAAGAGAAGGTTTTGCTTATTTTTTACCTTTGGCTCTGTAGCTTGAGCAAAGATCCAGTGTCCAAGTTTTTAAACTTCATGACACACACAAATAAAACAGCTACTTTTCTAGGACCACTTCGTTAGTAAATGGGAAGATGAGAATAATTCCAACTACCTGTTTAGGAAGATGACAGAGAAGCGGGTCTATCTTTTTCTGCGTTTAGGCAGGAACAAAGAAAGTCGTCTTTAAGAATTTGTAGCCATGGGCTGGTTCATCCGTGGCTTGGGATTTGAGATTTTTATCCAACAAGTTAGGAGTCCTACATTGTGAAATTAGCAAAGTAGCTGATAATATTTCAAAGTCACTCATCAGAAGCAAATAAAAAATATTTCTAAAAGGATTTTTTTGCATGGATTTTCTTTTTTAATATTCAGAATTCCTCCTTCTCACCATGTTTTAAATAAAGGAGTGAGTTAGATGCGTGCTTGCACGTGCTAATTCTACACTGGGGGCTGTTAACAAGCTAGAGGTTCAACCTATTGAGCAGTTATTTTTAGTACTTCTTTATACTCATAATAGAAGCCAAGAAAAGGATTACAGCTTTGATTTACTTAAAATAATTCATATAACCATGTGATGGAGTTTTTCAGTTTAAATACCTCTGCATTGTGGAGTGATTTAAAACAAATGATTGCTTTGATACTAATTTATTCATAGTTTCATTATTGAAGCTTCATTTTTAAAAGTTCTACTTTATGTGTTTAACTAAAATTCATTATTGGCACCACATTCCTTTACTAAAATTAAGTACTTATTTTTAGGAGGTATATAAATGAAAGTAACTATAGCTTTCTTATAAGAACTGGTTACATATAGAAATGCTATAATTATAGAAAACAAACCCTATGGACACATACACTATTTAATAGAGTGTAACGTATATAGATCTTGAAATGCCCTTTTTGGGTAATAGTGCATTTTCAGTATTTTAGCATGTCATTACTTTTAGGATCTTGCTGTTGAATGACTGTATATCTTTCTATCATAAGACAATAATTTAACCAGAGTCATTCCTCCTTTCTAGACTTCTTTACCTCTAACCTGTTTCCTCCCTAAATTCCTTCTCCTCTTCCTTTTCTTCCTGCTGCTCAGGGGAGAAAGATTACGTACACTTTTATTACATGGTTGAATCAGCAGAGGGAAATGTTTAGTTAAAATAAGTGAGATTTTGCAAGTTTGGCTGTTCTTGATATTTAATAATAGATTTTAGTTTGCATATTGATGATGAAGCCGTATCTTTGGTTATGTTTGTCTATTGGATTCCAAAATGTTCCCACTCATGGAAATTTGCCAAACTATATCAGAGTGAATTTTTCTGGGATACAGAGGGAAAGTATAGAATATATAATGTAAAGCTATGTCATGTTCTCCAAGATGAAAGCCCCTGGTCACATGTGGGTATTTAAATTTAAATTAACTAAAGTTAAATAAAGTTGGAAATGAGTTCCTCACATATGCTAGCTGCAGTTCAAGTGCTCAAAGGCCATACTTGGCTAGTGGCTAACCATATTGAACAAGCAGCTATATATATATATATATATATATGTATATACACACACACACACACACATTTTCAGTATCACAGACAGTTCTATTGGATGGACAGCCTTGGGGTGAAGACTATATGACTTACCTGTTTATTAGAACTTTAAAATCATTTTGGTTTTTTATTTTCTTCCCTGGGTATCATAAATACTAATAAGAGGCAGATTTTCTGTCACTATTTCTGGAAACAGTGAACAGCTCAAAATTATCTAGACTAAATTTTTACTTTTCTACCAACTTAATTTTTAAAATGATGCAGTGAAATAAAACACCTGTCAACATAGGGTTGCCAGCATTTTGAAATTCTAAGAGAACATTAAAAAAATCTTGATACAGTACAAAGTCCAGGGTGGGTGGGCTGGCGGTGTGTTGCTTTATCCGGTGGGTGAGGAGCTACAGAAGATGTTGGACACTGGCTGACTGTAAAAGACGCTCAGAAAAAGCAAATTAAGTGGCGAAATAACATGTTTATTTGGGGAACATAACTTTAGGTTATAATTATAGTATTAATGCAAATTAATCTGGGAAAATTGAAAACCATCAGAAAGACAGTGTTGGGGGAGAGTTTGGGAGGGGGAACCACCAATGATCCTCTAGTCATTGAAAACAGTCACTACCGTTTGTCATCTTCCGGTGCCCTGTAAGCAGGTCATATTCATTCAGCAGCGACGAACCAGTGAAAAATGCAGATGAGATGTCAGTCTGAGAGGAAAAGTGTGTGATTAAGTGCTTCAACACTGAGCCAGATGGCTTGAGCTCTGCAGTCCCAGCTCTGCCTCTTACTACCGGTAGGAACGGTAGGAACGTAGCAAGTTGTTTAAACCCACGTGTATCTATTTATCTGTAAAAGGAGATGATCGTGCTATCACCTTCATATTCTTGTGAGAATTAAGGAATTAAAATATTAAACTCATTAAAGACCATGTTACTAGTATTACTACAACTATTAGGTCGGTGATACAGGCACATGGTAAGTGCTTGATAGGCATACGCCTCTATATTTATTATACCAGAGAAGCAGACAAACAAGTACTTGCAATGAAGTTAGATGAGGTTTATGATAGGGTAAGTTCAGTGTTCTATGAGGGGACCTAATTCTTGATAATTACTTAAACTAAATGAATTTAGCTCTTAATAGGATTGCGTTTTGTTTAAATGATACTTTCATAGTTTCTCAAATCAAATCTTACTCTTTTTATAGCTTGTAGTCTTTCACATTTGTTTATTATCCTGATGTGATAAATGTTTAAAGGTTCCAAGATAGTAAAAATGTTGCCCTGATCATTCTGGTAACATCCTAAGTGTCAAAATCCTTTCTTTGATACTTTGCATTATGTACCATGTTGTCGAAAAGGTAATAGAGTCCTATCTTAGCAATGGCATCTGGCTAATCAAAATAAAATCTATCTTCTAGACTTTTACAAGGTAGTTAAGTTAGCTATGAGTGTAATTAAAGAGTGTATTACTTGATACCCATTGAAAACAGGAAATTGTTAGGTGCAACTGTTTTTCATATATACTGGGAGACAGTTTTCTTCAGCTGTAAGAAAGAAGAGGCTAGAGTGAGTTTAAGTATAAAATGTTAAGGACACCTGTGTAAGAGCTGAACTAGATTAAACTTCAGTGCCAACAGTTATGCATTTGTCTAAGCATCTTTCATTTCTTAACTTTATAATACTAGATTTCTTTAAAGGAACTCAGTTTGTCTTACGTAGCATTAAAGTAGATTCGTGCCTTGGTGTTTCTCAGGTCATGATGATGGAAAATGAAGGACCAAATTATTTTTTATGTGTTAATATAATTGCTTTATAATATGAAAATTAATCTTATTTAAGCTAAATAGTTATAAGAAATGTCTCTAGTTTTGAGATATCCTTTTGTTTCTGAGAAATTTGAATTTGGGGGGAAAAGTTGGCAATTTGAAAAAAATATGTAAAAGGAACACAGTGCTTGGTAAAGTGATCCTGAACTTGGCATCCAGGTACATCCAGTGTCAGCTTCTTTGCTCTTGATGGTGATGACATACCAACCTGTCAGAATACGGCTATTAGTTTACTGTTGTACTTGAATCACAGTTTGTGTTTTTAGCAGGAATATAAGCTACAGTTGATACTTGAAGTATTGAAGCAATAGATTTTAGATATCGTAGACTTTAGAAAACTAACATGTTTATTCAGGGGAAAAACAAAGGTTAGTTTTTGTGTGGGTTCTGTTTGATGAAGATTTGTTTTTTCCATTTGACTCCATAGTGTAAACACTGGACCATAGTAATGATGAATGAGGCACACAATATATGTCATCTATAGGTTTATATAAACAATAACTTTAGAATGTGCAAGGGATTCAGATTCTCTTTTCAATTATAAAAATGTTTAAATATCCAAGATTGTTTACTAGCAGGTGAACTTGTATTCATTTGATTTTCTTCCAGATTCACGAAAAACTACACTACTATGAGAAGCAAAGCCCTATGCCCATTCTCCATGGCGCGGCAGCCTTGGCCAATGACGTAAGTGTGCATTTCTGAGCTCACTGGGACGTGTCCGCAGCAGCCCTGCCCAGGGCAGAACTCATCCCAGTGCACACAGATGTGTATGATCCTATGAGTGAAAACCAGGAGTTGCAAATGTTTCCAAAAGTCCTGTCATCACTAAGCTTATGCTGATGTTATGTTGATTTTCATTCACTTTCCTGTTCTACAAATTTTGTGTGTAGCTACCCTCTTGTTCTGCCTTGGGAACTACGTAATAGAAATTTTAGGCTTTAAACTCTATGGAGAGAGAGGAGCTGTCAGCTGTTAGTGTTCCAAGAAAGTCACAGACAAGAGGAATGCTTTGGAGAAATAAAGACAAATGAGATAGCTATATTGCTGACAGTACTAAAAAATGACAGATACTAGTATAGGGCTAAGCCATATGAAATACATAAAAAGACAGGATTGTTTTTAAAATTGATTATAAAGCATAGTCATGATTTATGGATATTAGACCTTTCCAAATTACCTTCATAACCAAAAAATAAATTTTAGAAGCAGTTGGCATTGATGGAGTATTTAATTTCCTGTAGCTATAATTTTATTTTAAACTTGGGGGAAGGGAAACTAACTTGCTGGTTCTTACTGTTAACTTTCAGACTCGGATGAATTGAGAGCACACCTGGATAAACTATAAAGGACACTAAGCTAGGCGAGAAATATGTTTAGTGTGAAGGCTGGTTTTAGTGATATCCCGTAGCTTATTCATGGGTTTTTATTTTTTTTTTCCTTTATTTTGATAAAATAAGCAGTAATTTATTGTAGCAAAGTATCAGGGCCATGATACAGTTAAAAAAAATTGACCATCTTCACAAGTTGGTTTTCTTTGATATATTCTAACTTATAAAAAATATAGCATTTGTAATAAATATCCAAGTTGTGTGATATTTGTTTAGTCCACAAACATTTTCTCTTCTATTTTTATCTACAAAGATTATGAGGCTTATAATAGATAAGCTTCCTTAATGAGGAAGCTTACTCGTCTATAATATAGAACCAAAACTTTAAAATGAAGGTGAGTAAAGATGTAGACACAGTTCTACAAGTAAGCTGCAGTTGCCTCCCGAGAAAGCCTAAAAAATCGGTTTTAAAACATCTGCCATTCAGCATTTTGGGAAACATTTGTTTAAAACTAATGTAACAGAGGCCCAATTATATTACGATAATACTGCCTTATAAAAAATTAGAGACTACTATCTAAATATGATAAGCCACAGTATTTTGTAATTTGTCAGAGCAGTATATTTAAGCGTTAAAATATATTGTTGTGTGTTAATGAGTAAAGAGTGCAAAGAACTTTTTGCATGTCTTTTTGTAAGTTAAAAATTCTGTAGAAATGTTACCTTGAAAAGTTTTAAAAGCAATTTTGAAATGTAATTAATGAATACAATTTACATTACTCCCTTCTTTTAGAGAAAAGTCCTTTTGAAGAGGTAAGAACAATTATTTTTAGCTTAATAGAAATAGGGGCACATGGAAATTTCATGCAACATTTTAAGAAGGGTTTTAAAATAAAAGTGCATTTATATATTTTGAATTACATACTGCATATTTCATAATTGTAGTCTTTTTTCCTGTATGAGTCTTGCTTTACTTTTTATGAAGCTTATATTCTTCCTGTAGCCTAAAATTGAATTGAAATTATGATAGGAATATCTCTTAATGGAGAACATGAGGAAAGTTCAAAATTGCAACAATACTTTGTTTAGGCAGAACCAACAAATGGGAGATCTTCATCATTATAGCACAGTCCGCATTTTTGGTACCAGAGTAGTTGTCAACCTATTACAGGTCACTTTATGAGTAACTTGATTTATATTTAACAGACTTCTTAGTCTGTATAGGTAAACATAGTAAAAGCTTCAGACCATTTGCTCTATTAGGGGGATTCTAGTTCTTTTTACCCTAGCCTTAAATATTACAGCTACTGTGAGTGTTTGGAAACCCCATGAGTTTCACCACCTCAGTCCGAAGCACTGTTTTTGTGTGTGGGGGAGGGTACAGTGTCAAAGCTTGATCCAGTCCTTTTTACAAGTGGCCCTTTGTCTATGTGCAAAAGACCATTCACATAGATGAAGTGCTGAGATTTGCCCCCATTGCAATAAATCAAAAGGTGACCTGGCTGATACGATTACTTGATTTGTGCTCAGCCTAGAGCCTGGGTTTGGACCTGGACTATCAAGGGCCTAAGAAGAAGAGCAATGATGGATGGTCTGTTTTCTTTTATGCTGACCTCTCCTTAAACACTGGGAAGTAATAGCCTTGAGCAAGACAGATTCTCAGTGGTCACACGCCGAACCTCACAGTGCTCTTACTAAATGTTCTTTATGTCAATTTAATCTTTCTTGCAGCTGGCCGAAGAGCTTCAGAACAAGCCATTAAACAGTGAGATCAGAGAGTTGTTGAAACTGCTGTCAAAACCCAACGTGAAGGTGAGGACATGTTACTGCTGTAATAAATACCTTCAAATAGGGCCACTTTCTGAGCCTTCAGATGAATTTTGTTTCAAGCATCAATTTTCAGGTAAATGTGTTTTCAAATAGCAGACAATATTTTAATAGCCTAAATCCTTTTAATGAGAAAGAAGTGAGCTTTTGATCATAATATGTGAACAAACTATAAAATACTCTAATTGGGAAGCTCAGAATTAAAGTTGGCAAATATAATGTAGCTTCAGGGTCGTTTTCCTTTTACATGAAGGTAAGAGTACACAATGCAGAACCTACTAGTAATTTTGTTGAGGTACATTTTACTTGGCCAGTTATTGGTATTATTAGTATTTCAATATGTTTAACAAGTATACTTATTTTTCTGTAGGATCATTTCAGCATTCTTCTTCCTTTCCCCCCTTCCTCTTCCCCATTTCCTGTCCCTCTACCAATTCATGTTTCAAAATGTCATGCCGTTTTACAGAGCAGATTTCCAGTGTAAAATACCAGTAAAATATTGCCAGACAGACTTCAGTTCTCCCTTTCCCATTCTGTACTAAGTGCATCACTTATTTCTCTTCCAAATGTGATTGGTCTACCAAAGGCATTTCAAAAGTTTCCTCCTGTTCTTTGAAGATCATTAATGAACTAAATCCTGTAATATATGCATTTTGGACTGAACACTACTGCAGTTGTTTGCACAGTGTTGTTCTGTGAGTCAAAATTACATATGGATTACATAATTGCATAATTAAAATTATCAGTTATCTTACGGTTACTGGTAAGCATATGGAGAGTGTGGAAGGAAAATTTCAACCTAGATGCAAAAACTGGTTTCTACCTTTTTTGAGAAATATCCTTTGGGACTGTGCTATATTTGGGTCTTAAATTTATAGTCAAAAAAACAATATTAAATGAAAGATGAAATAAAAGCATACATGGATTATAATATCTAATCCCTGTACGTAAATTCCAGTGCATGAATGTTTTGCTGTAAAGGGTAAATGGACTGGGATTAATAATGTGACGGTAATTGGTTTGTAGTGGTTCAGGAAGTTAATTAAATTTTAGTTCTAAAAGAACAAGGATCAGATTAGAGCAGAAAAGTTGCTTGATATTAAAGACAAAGTGTGTGAAAAAGTTAGGAGGAGGAGATTCTTAGCCAGAGAATGCTCTGAAGTTTTCTTCATTTGGCCTTGACCACCCATGAGAAGTAATATCAACCAGAGCAGGGTGAGGTTACTTATAAGAAGCTTGTTAAACTCCTTTTTCAGATTATTATCTTGGTTCAAGAGTCTTAGAAGTTAAAGAAGAATGTTTGAGACCAAAAAAAAGTGATTTTGGTATTCTGTTTGAGAATGTTGGAAATGCAATAGCTAATACTAAGGAGATTACACTGCATGAGAATTGATATTTGGCTCAAGAAGGAGGTATGACTTTAGTTGGTATTATGAGGGTCCATGTGATAAAATTTTATAATAATTGAATAGTTAAATTTTATTATGTGGAAAATATTTTCAATGGATAATTTTGTTTATTTTTCACATTTATCTAGCAGTGTGAATAAAGGATGGATGAGGAGTCAGCATGAAGGATGTATCTTCATGAAATATGTGTAGAAAGTAGATAAGATTCCAGACATGTGATGTTGCAGTTGGCAGTGGCAATTCATAGTTAGCCAGTCTTGGGAAGAAAATATCTTTCTTCCCCTTTTGACCTAATATTTAACATTATTTCCCTTGAAGTCATTTATATTAACTGCCATCACTCTGAATCGCACTTCCATAATTACTTTAAGAAGTTCAACCCCAAAATAAATGTAGACTATTTCAGAATATAATCAGAATATAATAATATTTATCAGAATATAATAATATATTCAGAAATAATCAGATTATAATAATTCCTTTTTGTCCTAGGCATAAACTAAAATATTTGGGTTTTTTTCCTTTTGAACAGAAGGAAGGTACATGGGTTGTTAGTTGCACTGACAGTTAAAATATGAAAAATGTAATTCTGGTATGTTAATTTAAATATTAGCTTTGATTTTTAGTGGAGTAGGGAAATTATTTACTTTTTAAACATTGAAATTTCATTTTAAATATTTAATTCATAGTACTGAAAAGAAATTTGAGATGTACCTCCAAAGTTCTATGACTTAAAAAAAAACACACACACAGATGTATATATACCCACTATGGGAGGGTAATACATATATTACATAGATCTGCCAACTCTTTCTGAAAAGTCTTATAACTTTTTTTGATAATTTGTAAATGTCACTAGAGACAGATGTTCATTCATTCATTCTTAGATATTTATTTAATGCCTAGTGTGTGCAGGCATTAGATTATAGAAGATATTACCATATGTGATTAGTGAAGGTAATAGGGGAAATATTGGATAAAAAAGGGAACGTGTGGAAATGATGTGGCGCACATAGGAGTGGTGCTAAATTCAAACTTGATGGGGGGTGTTGAATCTTCAAATTGAGACCTGTAGGTTGAATGCGAGGTAACGAGTGAGGGCAGAGGGATGAGAGATGGGTGAGAGAGGGGTGAAAAATAAATACTTTAGGCACAGGAATAGTATGGGAAGTCCCATAAAGAAAGAACTTAAATTTGAGGATGCAAAGATAATAAGTTCAGTGTGGTTGAACAGCAATTTGTGAGAGAGGGAAAGGCAAGAGTTTGGAGCTGAGAGTGAAGCCTTTGGGGTAGGGTTTGCCTCGGATAGTCTGGCATATGCCTGCAGTTCCAGCATTCTTAGTAATAGCCTTTCTTTAACTTCCAGTTTTTTCCCTATTGGGATGATAAATTATATGACCACCCTAATATGAGCTTATTAAAACATTCGATTTCATCCAAACTGGGAAGCCATTCAGAGGCTTTAAAGAGGCAAGTGACGCATCACTCTACATGTTGTCTACAAAACATGTTTTTGAGGTGGAGGGTGGCTCAGGATGGGGGCATGGAGTGCTGAATGGAGGAGGGCCAGTGGGAGCGTGTAGAAACAGTTCAGATGGAACATGATGTGGGCCTAAGGACGGAGCATAGTCAGTTTGAGGGATGACTTTAACACTTGGTGTTGGGATAGCTAGTCAGTCATTTGGGAAAAAATGAGAAAAATTCTTGCTAGAATGAATTCCAAATAGATTAAAGATTTAAGTGTTAAAAAATTGAACCATAAGAATATTTTTTAAAAATAAAAGGATATCCCTAATTCCGCTCCCCAACTACTTTTCAAGCATATCCCTTTTGATGAAGGCATTTAAGGCTATGAATTTTCCCCTTAGGAGTGCTCTTTCTGTATCTCACCAAATTTGAAATTGTCTCCTTTGTTGTTCAGTTCAAGGACTCCTTTGATTTCCATTTTAATTTTATCTTTGACCCAAGGATTGTTCAGCAGCAGGTTATTTGATTTCTATGACTTTGTGTAGAATTGAGTATTCCTCTTTGAATTAATTTGTAGTTTTATTCCACTGTGGTCTGAGAGTATACATGGCATTATTTTGATTTTTTTGAGTTTTCTGAGACTTGTTTTGTAGTCTATGAAATGATCAATCTTGGAATATGTTCCATGTCCTTAGGAGAAGAATGTATAGTCAGTAGTTTGGGAGTAGAACGTTTTATAAATATTTTTAGGTCTGTTTGTTCTAGAGACTTGTTTAAGTACATTTTTGTAATTTATTTTCTGCTTTGATGAGCTGTCCAGTTTTGTCAGTGAGGTGTTGAAGTTCCTGGATGTTAAGATGCTACTGTTTATTTCTTTCCTTAGATCTTGCAGAATTTGCTTTATGAATCTGGGAGTTCCTATGTTAGGTGCATATATATTTAGGATTATTATGTCTCCTTGGTGCCTTGTTCCCTTTACCAATATATAATATAATGTCCCTCTTTGTCTATCATTGTTGATTTAAAGTCTATTTTATCTGATATGAGAATGGTTACACCTGCTTGATTTTCATTTTCATGGAATATTGTTTTTTCCATCCCTTTACCTTGAGTCTCTGTGTATCCTTGTGGGTTAGATGTGGTTTTTTTTGGAGAAACAAATATTTGGGTTGTGTTTTCATCCATTCACCCTGTCTATGTCTTTTAAGTTTGCATTCATATCATTCACATTGAGTGTTAGTATTGATATGTGGGATACTGTTCTGTTCGTCATGTTGGATCATACCTTATTGTTTTGTTTTCTACCTTGTGCTCTTGTTTTATAAGAACTGTAAACTTTATCTTTTGGGTGTTTTTACACTGGTGGGTATCTATTGTATCTATGTATAATGTACCTTTGAGTATTTCCTGTAGGGCAGGTCTAGTAGTAACAAATTCCCTTCATGTTTATTTGCCTGGAAAAGTCTTTATTTCTTCATAATTTATGAAACTTAGTTTTGCATGATACAAAATTCTTGACTGGCAGTTGTTCTGTTTAAGAAGATTAACAATGTGGCCCAATACCTTCTGGTTTGTAAGGTCTCCACTCTGAAGTCTGCTATTAATCTGATGGGTTTTCCTTTGTACGTTAGTTGTTGCTTTCTTCTTGCAGCTTGTAAAATTGTCTCCTTCATTTTTACTTTGGCCAGGTTGATGACTATGTGTTTTTGAGATGTCCTGTTTGCTATTATTCTCGCCAGTATTCAATGACCACCTTTTATCTGAATATCTGTATCTCTGGTGATACCAGTGAAGTTCTCCTCAATAATTTCCACAAATAGGTTTTCCTTTTTTTTTTTCTTGCTTTTTTTTCCCTTCTCCCTCCAGGATAGCCATAATTCATATATTGGCTTGTTTCACATAGTTCCATATTTCTCTGAATGATTGTTCATTCTTTTTTATTCTTTCTCCTGTATCTCTGACTGAGTTAGTTCAAGAGCCTTGTCTTCATGCTGTGAGATTCTTTCTTCTTAATGGTCTAGTCTGTTGTTGAAGCTTTCTGATGTATTTTGAAATTTTCTAAATGACTTTTTCATTTCTGTAAGTTCCTTTATATCCTTTCTTATGTCTTCTATCTCTTTAGTGAGTTTTTCATATTTTTCCTTCAATTCCTGATTTTTTTTTTGTTGGTTTCTTTTTGTTGGTTATCAACTTTTTTTTCTTCAATTTCATTCATCTTGTTTGTCACTCATATTCTGAATTTCATTTTTGACATTTCAACAATTTCCTTTTGGTTGAGGTTTGTTGCTATGGATCTATTGTGTTCTTTTGGGTATGTCAAACTAACCTGTTTTCTCATGTTGCTAGAATTCCTTGGCTGGATTCTTCTCATCTTAAGCTTCTTCTTTCAGCTCAGGGCTGATAGGTTTGCAGTACAGCTGTTTTCCTTTTCTGAGGACTCTCCTACTTAGTGAGAAGGAGAATTCCCTAGATAGTATTTTTGTGTCCTACTCCGGAGGATTTCCCTGGCAGGAGAGGGCAGATGCACTGAGAACCTGTAACACAGCTGTTCTCCTGTGTTGTCCTATTACCCTATGGTTGTCATAGTCCATGCTAGTGCTGGGGGATATCCATTGGGATTGGTGCATTGATCCCCAGGCCATTGTTGAAAACTTGTGCAGGTGGCTGGGCAAGTCTTTCTCCATGGAGGTGGCTGCCATGACCTTGGCTGGTGTCTGGGTGGGTCCTGGGACCTTGGTGGACTACTGGGCATGTTACAGTACTGCAGCTGGTGGTAAAGAAGGTGGCAGGACTTTAGTGAGTACCTGCACAGGTCACGGGACCTTGGCAGGTGCCTGTGCAGAGTGTGGGAAC
Source organism: Lepilemur ruficaudatus (assembly GCA_963574885.1). Lineage (NCBI taxonomy): Eukaryota > Metazoa > Chordata > Mammalia > Primates > Lepilemuridae > Lepilemur > Lepilemur ruficaudatus. The sequence goes on from CAUYRT010050002.1 coordinate 17,562, forward strand.
TTGGTGGGCACCTGGACGGTTTGGCGGTCTTAGCCAGGGCTTAGGCTGATTGCAGGCCTGCAGCCAGTGGTGGCGTGGCTCCTTGGGCTGCAGCAGCTAGACCACCCACAGCTGGTGAGGCTGCAGTGTCATGTGGTGCCCCGCTGGGCAGTAGCAGTGGCTAGAGCTCTCCCTCCACCCAGGTCTGAATGTGGCAGCTGCTGTGGTGCTATTCAGATGGCAGTGGTGGTGCTATCAAGATGGCAAGATGGTGGTGGCAGATGCTGAGGGTTGGTGTGTGCCTGCTCTGCTCAGATCCCTAGGCAATGGCTGGCGGGGTGGGGTTGGGGTGTTGATGGCACTTAGTGGCAGTGTGCATGAGAGCACTGGCCATCTCCACTCCCTCTCTGATCTGGCAGGGGTAATGGGTAGGTGTCTGCTGTGGAGGCGACCCCTGTGCTGACTGGGCTCTCTGGGGCTGAGAGCACAGATTGGTGTTTGTTGTTGCAACCTGGGACCAGAAGTTTGCAGGAACCTACTGTGCCCACTCTCCTGTGTGACGCTTCTTCAGTCTCCAAGCAGCTCCCTGATCATTTCAGAGGCTTGTTGTGGCGGGGGAGCCCCCTCATAGTTCAGATTTCAGTGTCCACTGGGGGAGTGAAGAGCCCTGGGGACCTCTCCCCTAACCCTTCCCCACATGTGGATGCTTTAGGTGTCTCCAGGTGCTTCTCTAATGATTCATAATGCTCTCTCTGAGATGGTCCATCCATGGGTGAACCTCTACCCACAACATTTGATCCTCTACTTGAGAGTAGTAAGTGCAGGCTGCTTCTAGTCTGCCATCTTGGCACCTCCCCCACTATTCCTGCCTTTAAATGGGAAAAATTCCTAGCTAGAATGCCCTTTTCCCTCCTTCCTTATCTGGCAAATGCAGACTTAGCATTCAAATACTGACTCTCTGCATAGCCTCACCGTAACTGCCTTAAGGTAAGGACACATCCATCCATTGTGTCACTCTGATTTGAATTCATCTGCTATGGGTGCTGAAGCCCTTCCTACTCTGTGCACTCTTTGGGAAATAGTACTAGATACCCTTGAACTCCTAAGACTCTTAGACCCTTCAAAAATAAGTCTATATATATATATATATATATATATAAAATGAATCAATGATTGAAACAAACAATCATTTCCCCTCATGGAGATTTGCCAGGTACATGGCAGAGGTTCTACTCAGGCAGAATAGAAAACCACTAGAAAGCATCTGGTTTTGAAAATAATAGAGTTATGAGATGCATTTTTTATGAGACATTTACGGTTTAAAGGAAAAAATTTTAAATAATATATTCTTTAAACTCCTAAGCTAGAGAGTCTCTTCTTTCATGGATATGGCTTTGAAGGAAAATTTCATATTATGAGAATTGGAATTTTATTCATTTTATGCATTAATTTATTAATTCACTTATTCTTTCAACACTAAATCATTTTAAATATCTACTTTAAAGCATTATGTTTTAAGTGCCTACGGTAGAGCATGACAATATTAAGGTATAACTCCTTAGCAGGACGAAGTGCAAATAACATCATCATATCATAATGTCTTACAATAAGAGATAATATATATTGTGCAATTATGCAAAATATCCCACATTTACTGGATAGGGTTCAAGGATCACTCCTTTTAAGGGGTTTTTGTGTCCCTTCCTCACTTTGGTGTACTTTCAACAGCTGTGCCAACACCTGGAACTCTTCTTCAGGAAGACTCCCCTCAGGTTACTGGGACTGTTTTGCAATGATTATGGACATGGAAGTATGAAAGCATAGCTTCTGTGCTTTAGGTTGGGACAACTCTAAAGTGTGACTTACACTCCAGAGTTCCCTTGTGAAATCGTATTGAAGCTGCCCTCTGTGAGACTTAGCCTAAAATGGCATTCTTACTTGGCATTTTCTCTTTTCCTTTTCTGCTCCCATTCCCATTACCAGCCACACCCCCACCCCCAACATATCCTTAATATATCAGGTGTGTGCCAATCCTCTTCTCAGGGTCTGCTTCTGAGGATCATGACCTAAGACACTTTTTAGTGCTGTATCTCTATATAAGTATACACAGAGTTTTACACACTCAGCACTTTTTAACTCTTATTTTATTTTGCCTTCATCAATCGGTCATTTATGTTATTTATATATCTGTATTCCCCACTGGGTTAAAGGGTCCTTATGAATGAGAACTGTTTTAGTTCCATTGTGTCCTCTGTTCTCTTCATACCCCTCAATCACAATATCTCATAGATTTTCATACAGAGTAAGTGTTCAAAAATCTTGATTGTATTTTTTGAAACCAGATAGAAATCACATACATTTTTAGACATGCACATTAATTAAGAATAGTCAAATGTGATATTTGAAGGACTTAAAACCATATATTATGAAAGGATTCTTTTTATGCACAGGCAGAACATATATTTAAAGGTCTTATAACTTAAAAATAACAAACGAGTTTTTCTTTAAAATGAATTCATCATCAAAAGGATTTTAAAGTAAGAAATGATGAAAATAATTATACCACTACAGATTCCATCTTGTGGACCATTTTGTGATTAATGCCTACTAAAATTACTCAAATATAGTCTGACACAGATTTTTCAAAAAGCCATAATTAGAAATGAAAGAGGAGATAAGAGGTTTCATCAAGTCTCTTTCCTTTGCCATACAACCCAGTCCTACTCAATTCTTTTTCTTGAATTCTGTTCCTCTAACATATTTTCAGCTCAGCTGCATTTGGGATACACACATGCAAAATTCTCACAGCAGGCAAATGAGTTTGGCTTCCCTGTAAAATGCCCAGTAAAATGCTTTTTCTCCTTTTACCCAGCAGTGACAGCCCCTTGAACATGTGAAGAGGCCCTTCCAGAGTCTGTTTGCTTCACCTCAGTTACCTACAATGCTTTGGAATGTTCTTCCCAGAATTTTCTTCTCATCAGGCACTTGTACATTGAATTCCAGAAGTCGTCCTATCATAGATAAAATTGATCTCTCCCTTCAACCAATTTCCATGCAAATTAGCTTTGACTAAACATGTAGTCTCAGAAAAAAAAAAAAACAGTCTGTTGTAGAAATTCTAAAGACCTAAAGTTGTTTTCATCACTTGGCACATATGGTAAAGAAAAATCATTTTTCCACGAGCTTCCCTATGCCTGGGTTGATGTCTCATGCCAGCTCTTTATAAAAGTCCACAATTGTTTCAGTTTGGCTGTTGCTATTTTCATTCTATAGTTCTTATTCATTGTCATGGTAGGCTCTTACTGCCAAAGTACCAGAAAGTGTTGCTGGAGGAGAACATATCTCTATCATTAGAACATGTGGATAGAGGTGTGACATTCTAAAACAATGCCCAATAAAAGTGGTGACTCTGTGCCAGAGAAAAGTGTTTCTCTGCTTCTTTCAAGAATTACATAAATCACAATCACTTCAGAGGACTTGTTAAAAATGTATATTTTCAGGATCCACCTGTGAATCCAAATTTCTGGGGATAGGACTATCTCTTTTTCAAGTGCCACTTGACCATCACTAATTGGCCCAGGAGTGAGCCCATGATACAAACAGAGCCAATGAGAGTTCTTCCTTAGAATTTTAAATTTAGGGCCCCTGGGCTGGATAAGGATGGGGACCCTTGCTTTGTTCTCTGATATATCTCTAGCACGTTAATTAATTAGCAGAGTATAACTCAGTTTCCCTTTAATGGAGAACATCGTAAATTGTAAGGCAGCCACATTCTCCTATGTTTGGAAGAGGGATAGAATGAGACTGTTGTAAAAACACTCAGGTTCCTAATTTCAGTTGTCTGTGAGGCTTAGCTATCTCCCTGTCACTCTCTTGTTTTGTGAACCAATAAATTGCCTGAATTGATTTCCCAAATTTGCTTGATTTGAATTTCTGTCAGTTACAAACTAAAACAGTCTCATAAATACAGCCAAGATCTTATAGTCTGTTATTTGTAAATTATTTTATTATATTTTTACCACACTTTAGCCTAAAAACAACATTTTTGAAATAGATTTAAAAGTCTGAGATGCAAAGGAGGTAGAGAAGACTCACCTAAGGTCACCTGCTGATGTGTGAAAAACCAGGTCTAAACTTTGTACTGATGCATCCTTCTTAGTAGAAAAAAATACATAGATGAAACTTGGGGGAGATTGAGAGCTTTGAGTTGTTTTTACATCTAATACTTTCCAATCAGCTTAGTATTATAGCAAAACTGGCTCAGTAATGAGGGAGGGTCTCAGCCACCAGGCACTCGCAGAAATCTCATTCCAGTAAAGACAGAATATCTGATTAATCTTGTCTGGCCCCTTGTTACCCTCCTTGTGAGGATAACAAGGAGAGCTGCTGCTGTTGACTTAATTCTAACCACAAGGAAGAACTGGGTAGTGATGACGGTGATTTAAAAGTTTTAGGAATATGAAGAATACTACCTTATTATTGCAGTCATTGTTTGACTTAGACCCTGGATATGTCTGGGTAGGTATTTGGGAAGCAGGTATTTCAAAATTCTCACAGAAAAGCAGGAATAAACTCTTTGACAGTTACCCCATAAGTGTGGGGGTGAAATGCTAAGAAAAATTGGGGATATTTTGCTTGCCCAGTATCCTTCATCCTTTGCTTTGGCATCAACACTCTAATTTTCATTGGAGAATAACTTCTTTCCCACTCTCAGAACATGCTCCTAGGCATAAACATATGACCAAAATGTGGCCAATCAGATTGGTTCTAGAATGGGCATGTGACCAAAATTAGGCCAAGGAGAGTCAACATTGTGAAATAAACATTTCTTTCTATTAGGATTCCTAAACTATAGAAAAGGCCTTCTTAAGATTGATTCCAATCTGGGGCAGGAAGAGCATGAGGAGGAGAACAAGGTGGTGAAGTAAGAGGAGGAGAACGAGGAGGGAAAGAGAGAAAGGGAACCTTAGCATCATTATTTTAGTATTAATACTTAGGAAGAAGTTATTCTCCAGTGAAAATTAGGGTGTTGATGCCAAAGCAAAGGATGAAGGATGCTGGGAAAGCAAAATATCCCCAATTTTTGATTACTAATTCAATCCCCTTAGTAGTTATAGATGTGTTCGTATTTTCTATTTTTTCATGATTCAGTCATAGTAGATTATATATTTCTAGGAATTTATCCATTTCTTCTAGGTTTTCCAATCTGTTGATGTGTAATTGTTTTTAATAGCCTCTTACAATCCTTTTTATTTCTGTGGCATCAGTTGAATGTCACCTCCTTGATTTCTGATTTTATTTATTTGAATAGTCCCTCTTTTTTCCCCCTTACTTAGTCTAGTTAAATGTTTGTCCATTTTCTTGATCTTTTCAAATAATCAAACCTCCATTTTATTATTTTTTCATTGTTTTTATTCTGTTTCATTTATTCCTAATCTTTATTATTTCCTTTCTCCTGCTAACTTTGGGCTTAGTTTGTCCTTCTTTCTCTAGTTCCTTTAGGTGTAGAGTTAGGTTGTTTATTTAAGATATTTCTTCATTTTTAATGGAGGTGTTTATCCCCATAAACTTCTCTCTTAGTACTGCTTTTATTGCATCCCATAACTTTTGGTATGTTGTGTTTTCATTTTTTTAACCTTTTGTATGGAATATATTTTCATTTGCAACCTATGTGTATTTTTAGATATAAAGTGGATTGCTTGTAGATAGCATATAGTTGGATCTTATTTTTTTAGTATTGTGTATCCATTAACATATCTCATAGTTATAGTTATTGTTAAACTTTTGTCTTCTAAATTCCATTCAAAAATTTAAAGCAACTTGTGCACAGCCATTACAGTATTATAGTATTCTGTATTTATCTATATATTTACCTTTATCAGAGAGCTCTATACTATTATATGCTTTCATATTGCTGTTTGGCATTTTTGATTTCAACTTAAATGATTCCATTCAGCATTTCTTGTAAGACAAATATAGTGGGGATGAAGTCGCTCAGCTTTTGTTTATTTTGGAAAGTCTTTATCTCTCATTCATTTTTGAAGAACTCTTCTTCCAGATATAGTATTTTGGTTGGCAGTTTTTTCTTTCAGCACTTTGTACATATATCATCCCACTCCCTTCTGGCACACAAGGTTTCTGTTGAGAAATCCATTGAGTCTTTTGGAGATTCACTTGTATTTAACAAATCATTTTCCTCTTGCTGCTTTCAAAATGCTCTGTCTTTGACTCTTGACAATTTGATTACATTGTGCCTTGCATTGGATTTCTTTGGATTTATCTTGTTTAGCATTTATTAGGCTTCTAGAATCTGGATGTCTATTTTCTTCCCTAGATTTGAAAAGTTTTGAGCCATTAATTTTTCAAATAAACTTTCTTTCATTTTCTCTCTCTCTTCTCCTTCCGTAGCTTCCATAATGCATATACTGGTCTGTTTGGTGGTTTCTCATAGGTCTCTTAGGTTTTGTTCATTCTTTTTCATTCTTTCTTTTCCCTCCTCTTACTGGCTAATTTCAAATGACCTGTGTTCAAGTTCACTGATTCTTTCTTCTGCTTGATCAAGTCTGATCTGTTATTGAACCCCTCTAGTGATGTTTTAATTTTAGTTATTGCATTTTTTCATTTCCAAAATTTCTTCTTGTTTCTTATTAATTTTTTATCTCCTTGTTGAAATTCTCATCCATGCATCATTTTTCTGAGCTCATTAAACATCTTCATGACAGTTATTTTGAATTCCTTTTCAGGTAATTCATATACCTTCATTTTTTAGAGTCAATTTCTAGAGTTTCATATTGTTCTTTTAATTGGGCCATTTTCCTCTAGGCCTTGTGCTTTTTGTAATTTTGTTTTTATTTTTTTATTTTTTATTTTTTGAGACAGAGTCTCAGTCTGTTGCCCAGGCTAGAGTGCCATGACGTCAGCCTAGCTCACAGCAACCTCAAACTCCTGGGCTCAAGCAATCCTTCTGCCTCAGCCTCTCAAGTAGCTGGGACTACAGGCACACACCACCATGCCCGGCTAATTTATATATATATATATATATGTATGTATATATATATATATATATATATAGTTTTAGTTGGCCAATTAATTTCTTTCTATTTTTAGTAGAGACGAGGTCTCACTCTTATTCAGGCTGGTTTAACTCCTGACCTTGAGCGATCCGCCCGCCTCAGCCTCCCAGAGTGCTAGGATTATAGGCATGAGCCACCGCACTTGGCAGCTTTTTGTAATTTTGTATGGGTATCTGTGTATTTGAAAAAAACAACCACCTATCTTTCTTTAAGGATTGGTTTCATACAGGGAAAGGCCTTAACCAATCAGCCAGATTCTGGGGAACTCTCGAATCTTTTCTGTGAATGTATCTTCTCTGGACATTTGTGTTTATTTGCCTAATCAGAGGAATTTGCCAGTTTCTTGTTTTCAGGAGCTTGTAATCTCTTTCTCCCTCTGTGTGTGTTTGCTTTACCAGGGATCATCTGAAGCAGAAGCATGCCATCCAGCTCATTTTTGTTCTCAGTGGAGCCCCAGGCATCTAGAGTATGCTGGGTTCTGTCAGTTCCCCACACACATTAAGCTAGAAAGCCAGATGTTGAACACACACTCCACGCTTCTCTTCCTTCATGAAGAAGAGACAGCCAAGCTCTGTCATCCTCTGTCTGTTGTACCATGAGTCCTGTGTAGCAGCACCATGCTGTATAGCTCTTTTTTTCTTCTCAGGGCCGCCAAGGTATCTAGAATGTGCCTGTTCCTTTCAGTGCTCCCAGACAGGTGAGACAAAAGGCATTCCCTCAGCCTGGAAAGTCAAAACACTGGACATAAAGCCCGGTCCTTTCTTTCCCTAAGGGAGAACCAGGAGCTAGAAGCTGGGGGTTTTCTCCAAAGCATACACACTGTATAGGTGAGAGGGACTATAGCATGAGGATGCCACAGATTTTCCTAGAGACTTTGATGTGACTGGTCTTTCACTTGTCTGGGGTGCAGAAGCTCCTTAAATTTTTTCTGGATTTCTACAGAGGGAATCAGTCCATGTATTGTTTTCAAATCTGTGTTCCATGGGAGGAAGGATGGTTTAGGGCTTCTATTCTGTCATCTTATGTTGTCATTGTCTGTACCTTGGGCTTTTTTAATAGGAGAGAGAAATAAAATTCTATTGTGCTTACAGTTTTTTTTGTATTTTTATTTTGGATGCAGTTAAATCTAATCCTAATGGATACAGAAAGATGCCTGCTTTGGATGGTAGATAATATTAGATGAGGCCTTAAAACTTTACAAATCTAAGAGTATATAAATCCAAGATCTAATATATTTTTATTTTTCCAAATATTTTATGAAAAAGAGGAAGTTAAAAATAATAAGAATATATACAAATATGATTCCCAGGAAAGACAATCTTGCTCTTGATTTATTTTTGTTTTTCCCATAAGAAGACAATGGCTCTCATGCTGCTTTGGTTAATTAGGAAAAACAGAGGAGATGTCCAGGTATTAGCCCATTAGCCAGCCTTATATTTCACATCTCTCTTTAAGCTGGATACTTAGTCTGCATTGGAAACCAGAGTCAGCTTGTACTAAATAAATGGTCTCATTTTATTCATATTTAATCATTTGGGAAATGAAATAAAGCCATTAGAAGAAATAATAGACCTCAGATTTAAAAATAAATATTGAGACAAAATAAATATCTTCACTTTTCCATGACATTTCTCTGGCAGCAGGATCTTATTAGACTGTCATGATGTTCTATTCCATTGACTTATCTCTGGGTTCTCTTTTTTAGAAGCCTTGATCTTTTGAATGCTTTTACACTTATCACTTATATGTGCTTACCTACTTATCTCCCCTGCATCACTGGCACTCTGTATCTGAATTCCAATTTTACATTTCTCATGCAAAACTCAAAACCCAATGTGTACTGTTCTTGACCAAAAAAAGGAGGGGTTGAAAGTCCCTATCCAAATAAAAACCAATTCTACTGAGTAGTGGCAGCCTGGAGATTCAGTTATGTGGAGGTTCTAATTATGAATTTCAAGTAAGTATGAATAAGCCACCCACCTGCATGTCAAATAAAATATAATATTAATGATTTTCTTGAATATCTGAATTGAAAGAGAAAATATAATTAGGAACTGAAGATACTCAGTGATTTTCTTTTTCAGCTAAGTTTGGCTCACATAATTGCTAGCCAATAATAAACAAAATTTCTCTTTAAGACTTTCCAGAAGCAGCTCAAATAACCAAAAACCCATAGACATCTTATGGGTTTTTTTTTTCAAAGTTCTGAGAGCTTGGTAAAATAAAAAGAAACTATGAAATGCTCCCCTCGAATTTAAGAGATTGAAAACAACTGAGTCAAGAGTTCTCCTTCAGGTATTGCCAGCTTATCCTCTGTTTGCAGATCTGCTCACCCACATAGCTTTCTGTCACATGTTTTCACTTTCCTGCCTACTCTTACTGCTGCAGAAGCAGATATCCTTGAAAAAGATTAATTTTATTCTGTCTCATGCATCAGCAACAAAATTTGTCAACTTGAATCTTTATTACCGGTGATCGCATAAAAGCTGAAAAACACAACATAATTTTTTTTCACCTTAGAATTTGAATTTGTCACACTAAAAAAAAAAAAAATCCCTAGGTTTGTAAATGGAACATATTTGATTTAGGAATCATTGAGAAAGAATAAGCAAAACAAGCAACATAAAAAAAGACACCTATGACACTTTTCTAAGGAGAAGTAACTTAGAATGAGGGGAAGACACAAAAAAATTATGTCATAAGCAGTCAGTGGTAAGCCACTTGAAGCAACTACATGCAGAATAGTAATGATTTTGGACAAATGCTAACATTTATTTATAGCTAGATACCAAAGTAAACCCTTCATAGGTAGTTTCCTAGCCATTCTATTAGAAAGATTCCATTATCATTACCAATTTACGATGAGAGAACTGAGGCTTAGGGAGGTTAAATAACTTTCCCAAGGTCACATACAGCTAGGTTTGGTGGAGCAGGAATTGGACATCAAGTCTCACTTCAATACCTCTACTAATTCATTGCTCAAAGAACTTATAGCAATTCTGTTCTCAATAATCTCCTTAAACGTGACTTCAGCAACCTTTCTAAACATTTTTCTTGCTTCCCTCCATGCCTACTTAGCTTCTCTATTCAAATCACAGCAAACTACTTTGAATTGCCAAGAACCTGAATGAGTCCATATATATTTCTTTTGCAAGTGACAGACCCCTATTTAAGCAAAAGAAGGAATATATTTGGTCCCATAATTGAATGGTCCTTCAGGTAAATGTCATCAGATCACACTTTTTGTCATACATTTTTATTGCCCAGTTCTGCTTTCCACTGTGTGACTTTATCCTCAGCATGCTTTCTCCTTGCACTCATAAGATGGCCACCATTAGTTGCAAGCCTAATCCTTCTACGTTAACAATCCAAGCTTTCCCAATGGTTCTAGCCAAGGAAGCCCAGGATTGCCTCTCTTTAAGTGGTCCTGCGATATGTGCTCGCTCTTGGGGGCATGGGAGTGGTTTAGCTCCTTTTAAACTATGTGTTCTGGGAATGGGGAATGGTGGTTTCTCAAAAGAAACTCAAGATATTGCTGATAGTAGAAGGGAATGGAAACTATGTGGTCAAATGTCCTCATTCTGAAGTCTAGCCACTTATGTTTCTTCATACTGTTCTCTATATTAACCCATTTCCAAAGTTAACCTCCATCAGACTCCTTTAATCAGTCTTACCGAATCTTGATTTTATCTTCAGGCCATATATGTTGAAATTTTATTTTTACATATATATATTATTTTTCCATCATAAGACTTTAAAGTCACACTGAAGTTTTAAAACTCAATTAGCCCCTATCCCTCCCCTTGTGCCCCGTACTTATTCCACTACCTGTATTCTATGGCTTGGTGGATAGCACCTCCATTGGCCCAATTTGCCAGAGCAGAAACCAGCCATAATCTTTGACTTTTCTCCTCTCTTACTCCCAAATCCAGTTGGTCATCAAGCCCCATAAATCCTGCCTTGCTTAAAATCTCTTGACTCCTTCCAAGTCTCTCCGTCCTTTCTGCTACCACCCAAGTTCAGATTTCCTCATTTCTTGATTATTTTACTTAACATCCTACCACCTTTTCCTCCTTTCCAATATATCCTCCAATTTTCCAGAAAACTGATCTTTCTAAAGCACAGATAGGATCCTATGACTCTCCTCTTTACAACCATTCAGTGATTCTATTGTATGATTGCTATCAGCCTCAGTTTCCTCATTGTTAAAGAAAAGGCTTAAGTAGATGATCTCTTGGATCCTTTTAGCTTCATGATTCTGGAAACAAAACAAAAGCAGTTAGCTATGTTTGATCAGCTGGTAATAGATATTTCTACCTTTTCGATTATGGGCTGAGATCCAGTTTCTTTTTGGATGTCACTCCTTATTGTATTTCATGGGACTGCTGAGTCAAGCCATGTCTCAGAGTCATTTCATATTGAGAATAGCTGGCAAAGTGTTAGCATGGGCATTCCAGAGACATAATCAATATCAGTTATTTGAGACATATCTCTGTTTTAACTACCTACCACCTCTTGCATTCATGCAAATGTCTAGAAATTGACTGCATCAGAGAATAAATTCTACTTTATATCTTTGGCATTATAATTTCCTATGACAAAGGTATAGAAGTCAAAATATTGGTTTACCATAAGACAAAAAGATGTGTTAATGCATTATTATTACTAGTTTATTGTTAGGTTATTTAACAGCTGTTGATCTATATACCACAATAGGGAATCATAATCATTCTTTTTCTCCTAACATCCTGACTGCTGGAGAAAACCTTAGAAAAGACTACATGTAGGAAGCTGTTAAAATTTTCTAGTTAAAGAATTTACTCGACCTAATGGAAAATCTATATCCCCACTTGCCAATTTAATGTACCTTACACATATTCATCATTTTAGAATAGAGGAATATCTATGTTAGCAGTGCCTCATACAGCAAATGTTTTATTATAGTGCACGCAAATCACTCATCCACATACACACATTTTAATGCCCAAAGGCATAATTGATATACATTTTTCTCATATCTGGTAAGCTAGAGTGTGCACTATTACTTGATCTTGGCCAATGTGACCAATCAAACTGGGCTGCCCCTTCTTCAGGTGGAGTGGTAAGTACCACTTTGCTTATGTATTGCAGGTAGCTTCTAATTCTGGCATTACATTGTGTACTGGTGATCATGACTAACCTATAGTGGCTAACAAAATGCTCAAAATTGATAATACTGTGGGTAGAGAAAAATATGCAAGAATCAAATCTTATGTTTAAAATGAACATTTTTATGGCTGCTTGTGGCAGATGAGTACAATCAAGAAACAGACAAGCAAAGCTCAGCCATTGATGAGTAGAAGATTTTGACATTATGAAGGGTATCACAGACATCAATAAAGATGTATTGAGCACATATTGTGTGTCAGACATTGATCTAGACGCTGGAGATACAGCAGGAAACAACAGACAAAAATTCCTGTTCTCATGGGACTTACATTCTCGTAGAAGGAGACAGATGAGAAACAAAATCAATAAGTAAAATATGTATCTGTTAGACACTAATAGCTGGGGATAGGTTATAACTTAAAATAATAAGTTGGGGAAAATTTCAATGAAAGAGAGGTGAAGGGGCTTGAGGACACTTTTTCAAGAGTATTCCTAGGAGAGGAAACTGCAAGGGAAACTCAAAGTTATGTCTGTCAATAGTGTGTTTGAGGAATATCAAAGCAGCCAGCATGGCTAGAGCTGAAGGAGCAAGGGGAAGAGGAGTAGGAGGAGAGGTCACACAAGTAATGAGAGCAATGTGGCAGTGGGCCTTGTAGGCCATCCTATGGACTCTGGATTTTCCTTTGAGGGAAATATTAAACAGTGACATCAGTCATAAGACAGGATCTGACTTATATCATTCTGGCTGCTGTTTTGAGAAAAGCTTACAAGGGAGAAAGAGCAGAAGCAGGGAGAAGTCTCCAATTAGGTTGTTAATCTAATAAATCAGGGATAAGTCTCCACAGAGGATATGCTGCAAGGACTGGATGGATGTAGCACTGTTCAGTTATCTCTACCATTCCCAGGATGCATCCTTTGTGCAAAACTTTGGAAAACTTTCTGAAAGCATTTTTAAGATGGTTTATTCCATAAAATGTATTAAACCTTTACTGGGAAGGCTTGACAGTTATACAATTACTGACTTTTTTTTTCATATTCACCCTTAGATAGCAAATTATCAGTATGATTTGCATAAGAGGAACCCTTTGATTTTAATACTCTTTTTCCTGGATAGTTTTGCATAATTTTTATGTGATTTCCTTGATGAACCCACTAAAACTCTTTTCCATCCATAGTTTTGCATAATCTGCACAATAAGGACATACTGAGGAAGAACTGGGAACTGGGCAATTCAGCAAGATCACAGAAACATGTGTTGAGAGCTGCCTGTCAGCAAATGCTGCTAGAAATTCTGTGACTATCAGGACAAATCTTACAGATAAGCGTAAAATAAATGGCTTTGGTAAGATTTTTTATAGACTGCATATTTCTTGTGGGGTTATCAGTACTCATAAAGAATCCAACTAGAGTTATTATTTTTGGAGCATAATTTTCTGGGTACCTGCATACTTCTCTGTCTTTCAGATTTCTCTGAAATATTCCTTTTCCAAACTGCTCATTGCCCTATTGAATAGACACTATTGATTAGAGGGAACTTCTATAGCATTGGACAATGGGAAGCTAGCAGGATATTCCAGTCACCTGGCTTCATAACAAATTATTGTAAAACTTAGAGGCTAAAAACAACTATTTTATTTTGCTCATAATTTTGTGTATCAGGAATTCTGGCAGGGTTTGAGGTGGTGGTTCTCATTTGGACCTGCAGTCATCTGAAGGCTTGACTGGGCTGGATACTCAAAGTGGCTTACTCACATAGATGTCAGTTGATGTTGTCATCTGGTCTGTCAACCCAGGCACCTATAAGTGGTCTCTTCATGTTGTTTGGGCTTCCTCACAATATGGCAGCCTCATGGTAGTCAGATTCTTGCAAGACAGATCAAGGCTTCAAATGTGAGTGCTCCTGCATGTAAGACTGAAACTGCATTACCTTTTATAATTTAGCCTTGAGTGTCACACAGTGCCATTTCTATTACATTCTATTGGTTACAAGTGAGTCACAAGCCCACCTAGATTCAAGAGGAGTTGACATGTACTTACGCCCCGATGAGAGGAATGTCAAGATCACATTGACTGTAGAGGAACATGTGGCATAGGAGATATTGTTGTGGCCATATTTGGAAAATATAATCTGTCACACAGGGTTAATTAATAAAAGTAGAATGTATGAAATCATGCTAGGTAAAGTATGGAGGTCACCAGATCTTGTGAAGAAACAAAGTAAAGAGGCAGAAACTTCAGAATGTTTGCATTCTTGTGCTCAGAAGAGCAAAAGGATCCAAGAATACAGTAGAGGTTTATACAAGTCAGGTTAAAATTTCGACAAAGGCCTTGCTCTGTATTCTGAACTCCAGGGTACCTTAACAATGGCACTCTTATGGTAATTCCCTCTTCATTTCATAAACTTTTAGTGAGTACCTCTTACATGTGTAGCAGAATAGTCAGGCACTATTCTACGCTTTTGGTGTGTATCAGTAAATAAATGCAACAAAAAGCCCTAAGTAGAGTAATGATATTAAAATAAACAACAGTGCTTGCAAATTGAGTAAATGACAATTAGAAGTGGGGCTTCATGTAGTCCAAATAGCTTACTCCACCCTGGAGGAGGTTCTGGGTTGAAATTTTGCTAGGGGATTATGCAGCAGACGAAGTGGTGAGGTATTTGGGAAAAAAATTTGCAAGTAAAAGGGTTAATCTGTCCTGTGAATTCAAGATGGCTCCTGAACATCCTTAACCTCCTTCTACAAAATCATGCTGTTTCATATCCATCTGGTGACCCTTGCCCTACTTTTTTGGCATCACTGTCCAAAAGAAATCTCTAAGAACCCCAGTACTTCACCTTGCCCTTTATCCACACTCTGTGTCATGTAACTTTAAAGTTCCATAAAGACACCTTACATTTCCTCATGTGATTTACCAATAGAATAAGGCAGAAAAGAGCCTGTTTTGAGACTAGACCCTAAGAAGTCTTGCATGTTTCTATTTTGCTTTAGCCTCTTTGCCACTGCTGGGGTTGGCCTGCTAAAGGATGAGAGACATGTGGACCAGAGCACAGTCACCTCAGTCTCCCAAGCAAGACCCAGCCCACCTCCAGACACATGAATGAGCCCAGCCAAGATCCCAGATGCATGAACTACAAACTGATTGTTATATGCTACAAGATTTTGTGGCTGCTTGTTAGACCGCATTTTGGGGCAGTAGAGAGATGACACAACTGGAAGAAAGCAAAGCTCCTTCTCTTGGAGACATGCTTACATATAGTTCTATTTTGAAGTCAGTCAGCACAGGTTGCTATCATTGCTGCTGGTGCTACTCCAGGTTGGGGTGTGTGGAAGGATGATCAGAGTCAGAATTAACAGAGTTGCCTCTAGATTCATGACAAGGGTGAGGTGTGGAGAAATGAAGTGGAATAAGGCTTTATTTTGCCTGTGAAGGCTTGTATTTTATGTCCCCTTGTTGAAGGGGACAAAAATCACTTCTAAAACCTATTATGATTGAGAGATGAGGAAGGAAGCCTCAAGGAGAAACTAAACATTCCTGTAGCTTCTTTGATGCCATTCCTTTAATATAACAAATGCCCTGCTTGAAAGTGGACTTAGCTTTATTATTATTATTAAAAATAAAACTGTTTTGGCAGCATTACAGGAGGATGATGGTCATGCTATCCTTGAACTATGCAGATGCGTCAGTCCTGGCAATAATCTTGGCAAACTGACGTTCTTTGCCAGACTACATCAAGCAAGGGTGGAGGGGCAGGCTATTTAAACTCTGCTTCAAAATCATTGTGATGATTAGCACTTTTGAGGAAAAAAAAGCCTCAAAACAAAAGTTGGCCTTCCAAGTAAGTGGAGTAGTTGCTCTCCCTGCAAAGTGTCAGAAAGTGTTCTATGAGTCACTTATTCTTTTGCATCTTGCACAGGTCCTATCAAAATGCTAATATCCCTGGGAGAAGCGACCTCTTTAGAGTCAACACTTCGGGAAAGGCAGAATTATTCTGAAACAGCTGGGCACAAGAAAGGCAACTAGCTTGTGTAATTGTTCATTTTCTGTCTTTCCCACTGAACTGTAAGCTCCAACAAGTCTAGGACCATGTCTGTGTTATTCATCCATCACTTTCAAGGTTCCAGGACCCACACGAGACCCTCAATTACGCCTGTGGGAAAAAAGCAAAAGGGAACAAACATGGGAAGGAAAGGAGGAAACAAAGGACACTCAGAAAAAAGTTCAAAAGCCTAATTAAATTCTCACACAGCGTTTATTCTTATATTAACTAGTTAATGACCTCAAGATATTTATTGAGCTCTTACTATGCACGCATGAGGGAGGGGAGTCCCATCTCCCCACCTTAATTTGGTGTGGTTCTTTAAGCCTTACTCCAGTATACTTCGAGATAAACACGAAAGCCAAAGCCAACAAAAAGTTTCCTTAGGGGGCATTTCTGTTTCAATGCACAAAACATGACGTCGTCAAAACCCCCAGCCTTTGGAATTGAAACAGAATGAAAACTCCAAAGTGACCAAGACGAAAAACAAGCTTCGAAGAGGGCGCCCAGTGTCTCCCTGGTATTCTAGTCTAGTTCAGTGGCTTCTCAAACTTTAATGTGCGTGGGAATCACCTGGGGCTCTTGCTAAATATTCAGATTTTGATTCCATAGGTCTGGGGCAAAGCCTGAAATGTTGCGTTTTTAATATGCTCCCCGGCGATGCTGATGCTCCTAACCCAAGGATCACGCTGAATATACATGGGACTCGAGGTCGTCACCTCCACCACCAGGTGTGTGTATGCTGAGTCTCAGCGTTCCGGATCAGTGTCCCGCACGTCCCCTGCCTTCCGCCAGGAGGGGAGGAGCTGAGGGCGGAGCGGGAGGAGTGGCGCGGGCCCCGCGTGGGTCCTGCCAGAGATCACCTCGGCCCCTTGGAGAGGCGGCCGAGCTGCGGCGGCGCAGGAGGGGGCGGGTTCGGCGAGGGCGCGGCCTCTGAGAGGGGGGCGCACGACGCGCATCCCCCGCGCTCGCCTGGGCCACTCGGGAACCTCGCGGCAGCCCGGTGCCCCACTTGGCCATCCGCTCCGTGCTTTCTCCTCACGCCCGCCTCCTCTTGTCACCTCCCGTCTCATCCTTCTCGCTCCATCCCCCCCGCATACACCGCCAGCCCAGTGCCTCAGAGAGCTGGGGAAGTGGTGCGCGGGACTGCAGGGCGCGACCTCAAGCGGTCCCCAGCTCGGCATTAGGGGGCACGGGCAAGAGCATGGACACCAAGCGCTGCTTCGCCAACCGCTTCGATGACTACCAGGGCAGCCTGCTGGCGGGCCAGTGCGAGGAGGCGGTGGCGCCCTTGGTCACCGCCACCATCGAGCGCATCCTCCAGGAGCTGCCCCCGCTCGGGGGTGGCGCTGAGGCGCGGGGAGCGACGGCCGGGACCAGCGGCTGCCAGGGGGGACTGTATGGCGGCGTGGCCGGGGTGGCCTACATGCTCTACCACGTCTCTCAGAGCCCGCTCTTCGCTGCAGCCCGAGAGCGCTACCTGCGCTCGGCCAAGCGCCTCATCGACGCGTGCGCCCGCGCCGAGGAGTGGGGAGAGCCGGACGCCGATACCCGCGCCGCCTTCTTGCTGGGGGGCGCGGGCGTCTACGCTGTGGCCACGCTCGTGTACCACGCCCTGGGCCGGTCAGACTACGTGCAGCCGCTGGGCAAGTTCCGGGCTCTGTGCGCCGTCTGCGCGCCGGTCTCCTTCCTGGAGTGCGGCTCCGACGAGCTGTTCGTGGGCCGCGCGGGCTACCTGTGTGCCGCGCTGGTGCTCAAGCAGAAGCTCGCCCAGGAGGTAAGATGCGGCCCGGCCGCGGGAGGGCGCTCGCCGCCTGCCCGGCCCTGCCCAGCCGCCCTTCCCCAACTCCTGGGCTCCCGCAGCTTCGCCCAGGTTGTTCTTCCCCATCTCTTTGTTAGTTACTCTTTGTCTAGCGCTGGCATTTCTTCAGTCTCTTGAGGTTTACCTACTGCTTCTTTTGTCGGTCTTCTTCTCTCTCTTTTTTAGTATCTCATTTGTTGGGCTTCGGTGTGTTTACGCTTTATTCGTATTTTACACTGAACGTGGCATCACCCCAGATGCCTCTTTGCCCAGTAGCTTTCTGGTGGCCCTTTCAAGTGAGATAAAAACTTAAGAAACGGGAGGGATTTCCTTTCTTTTAACCCTGCTGTCAAAAGCTGAGCCCCCCTGGAATTGTTAGAGTACTAGAAAAGTAATGGAACGTTTGGGGGCTGATGTGGAGTTAAGTTGCTTCTGAACCCCCAAGTCTGTAACCAAGAATAACTGCCCAGCTGCTGGTCTGATTTGTTTACTGTCTTGCTTACTATTTCTGTTCATCCCATGGCTCTTGTTAAATGCATATCTGATGGGAGTGCCCCCTTTTTAAATTCATAAATGTAGACGGAAATGTACCACTTTGTGATCGAATGTACATTTTTTCATTTTAAAATGTGTACTTAGGATGGTCAAGACCACACACAGCTTTCTTGACAAGGTAGCTTTTCTTGATGAATAGCTTTTCAGAGGCTCCTTGAAGTGCATTGGTTTTCAAAACTATGTACGTTTTTTTTTTTCTGGATTCACTTTGAATATAGCATGTGGATATTAGAAGAGAATGTGCCAGTTCCTGTGGAGTAGGAAAAAAAAAAAAACTGAAGGATCATAGTAACTAGAACTGAAAGGGAGGCACTTTCATTCATAATCCACTGCAGCCAAATGTTGTTCTAGGGAGGAAGTGACACATTTAACTTGGCCTTATTTGGGTGAGAAAGGCTTTTGAAAAAAATTAAAGGTATATAGGGTGTTTTAAAAGAGTAATTAACCTAGATAACCTCTACAGAGGCAGACTTGGTATTTTTTGATTTATAGCAGGTGAGGTTGATTGAAGTAAGAAAAAAAGATTATTAAAGAATGTGCACTATGCTATCTGGGCAGCAAAGGTCTGTGTGACAAAGTTGTCTTGAAATAGTTCACTCTGCTTCTGAGTCACTGTTATCTGCTAGCAGTTTCCCAAGGGCCCTTCCTGTTGTATAAAACCTTTTAGGAGGCCACAGAGATATTTACATATCATTTGCATTGCATTTGCATCTGCTTTCCAGACCTCACAGTCTGATGGTAGGCAATTTTCAAACGTGGTTTTTTTTTCCAGTTGTTTTCCTGAAGCTTGCCTCTCTTCTCCTTTCCATGCCTTGGAGTCATTTCTTCAGAATGGAATGGTGAAGAGTGGGAGACCCACCAGGTCACACAGTTGGAAGCAGACCAGAACTCTTTGTCCAAAAACTGGTGGTTTAGGGCCAGTCTGCAATGCTGATCCACAAAGACATTTATTAAGACCTTTCTTCTGTCCTCCTGCCAAACCAGATCTGTCTTTTTGTACTAATCAAGTTGAGGTGCTTTGGCCCCCTGCTCCCAGGAGATAGAACAAGATTCAAGGGTAAAAGGAAAAAAAAAACAAACACAGCTCTTAACCTGAGCAAACCAGCTGGTCCCAGTGTCAGCCTCAGCTGCAATGATCCAAGATGTTCAGGCTTGAAAGGTATAGGGCAGGGGCTAAGCACACCAAGCTGGAGGCCCTTTGAGGAAAAAGTACAAGTCATACACCATCCCCACCCCAAGTCCTAGCTAGCACATGGCTTTGCCCTCAGTAGATGATCCATAAACCTTGATTAAATTGAATTGTCCATTTGTGTCATTTCTCTGTAAATAGTGTCATTGTGTCCTGGGTTTCTTTTCCTCCAATGTCATTTATATTCACATTTCCCTGGCAGTTCCCTCAGTTATCACCCTAGTTGAGATCATCTCCATACTACTTGGCACATCTTTGGCACCTAATAAATTGTTGAAAGAATGAATCATCATATACTGGGATTTGTGCAATGTACTCTGAGCTAGATTCTCCCCCTCAAGCCATTTCATCTACCTCTAAGAAACCAATCTTTTTAAAAATCACTTTTCTTTATGCCATTTCTCTGCTCAGCATCCTGCAATGGCTCCCTATTACCTTTTCTCTAAAGGCTTCTCTTCTCACAGTTAAAGCTATGATACTTAAAATAGCCAACATGACCCCACATGATCTAACCTCCTGCATACCTACTCCACTTCTTGCTCACTCTTCTTTAACCACACTGGCCTTTTTGCTGTTTTAGGCACTCTCCTGTCTCAAGGTGTTTGCACTTGCTGTTCTCTCTGCTTGGAACACTTCCTCTAGATATTTTTTATAGCTAGCTCCCTGACCTTGTACAAGTCTTTACCTCCTCAATGAGGCCTTTCCTGTATACCCTATTTAAAATTACAACCTCACCCCCTTCAACAATCCCCCCCTTTCCTGATTTTACTTAAATTGAACACATTTATGTCTTTACCAATTATTAATAGAATGTAAGCTCCATAAGGGTAGAGATTTTTTGTTTCGCTGCTGTATCCCCAGCGTCAAGACAGCACCTGGTACATATTTAGGTACCCAACTTTTCTTTTTCTGCTTTTGTTGCAAATATAGTCTACTATATGGCTTGCTTTATTGCTCAATTTTAATGGTGTCCCATTTATCAATATTTTCCTTTATAGTGTCATATTTAAAGAGATCCTTTCCTACTGCCAAAGTCTCAGTAAATATTTGTTGAATGAATGAATGAATTATAGTTTCTTACAAATTTTTCCCCAAATTAAAGCTCAACCAAGAGACCAGTGCCTCTTAAACTTTAATGTGCATAGGAATCACCTGCAAATCTCGTTAATAAAATACAGATTCTGATTCAAGCTTTGGATGGAGCCCGAGATTCTACATGTCTAACAAGTTCCTGGGTGGTGCTGATGTTTCTGGCCCATGGACCATGCTTTGAATAGCCAGACCATATAATGCTGCATAGATTTTGGCATTATCCCAGACACCTCTATTAAGACATGCTGTAAGATACCATTCCATGAGGCTTAATGTATTTATTTATAAGGCTGCTGTTTAGAATGCTGATTACTATATCTTACAATGCTTTCATTATCAAGACCCACAAGACGAATTTCTCTGAGGATACAGAAATAGAAATAATTGTGCTTCTACTGGCAATTGATTAAATTTTTTAATCTTTGAAATATGTCATGATGTCATGTAACTGATCGCGTTTCTCACTTTGTGTTAGCTAGTAGGAAGTGTTTGGCCAGAACTGTGGTCCACGTAAGCTAGCATACAGTGCCTTATCATATGTATTTCTGTATACCAGCATTTACCGCTGGGTGTATCTGATCTGTTCCTTCCTTTGTTGACCCTTTTCTGGATTTTTTCCCTTCCATTTGATTTTGTTGTTTGTATTTATGTTTACAAGACTCTGAGATGAAAAAATATGTGTGCTCATGTGGAGAGAGACATATACAGGCAGACAGACAGAAACACTCTATCCCAGTAATGTATTTTTATTTAACTTGGCCCTCCTGGAAATACTCAAGGGAGTAGCTTTGAGGGTTTCTTAGGCAGATATCCTTTAGCAGTTGGGACACTGAAATCCCCAGAAATCATGCTATATTATCTTGTATTGGGTCTATTTGTTTTTCATTGATGGGTGGAAATGTATCAGGGAATGGTGGAGGGATTGGGGGGTGGCATAGGATCTCAGTTAAAATAACTTTGCCACTGAGTGATTGTGGACAGATAATTTAACATCTTTGAGCCTCAATTTCCTCACTTTTAAATGGATTAAAAAGAGCCTCCTCATTGACTTATTCTGCCCTTTATTCATTCATTCATTCAGTGAATGAAAGGTTTCTACATTGTGCCAGGCACCTTACTACATGCTGGGATTTAGTAGTGAACAAAAAACAGTATAATTCTGTTGTATTTAGTAATAAGTGTTTCAAAGGACATAATCAGGGACTAACTGGAGGCAGGTGGGAAGGGGAGAGATACTGTTTGGGATAGGTTGGTAGGAAGGCTTCTCTGTGGAGGCAATGTTCTGGTTCATCACTAGAGCATGAGAATGAAATGGCTGCTCTAAGAGCAGGCATTCCAGGCAGAAGGCAAGAACCTCTAAGGTGGGAAATGGCTTGGAAATTTCAAAGAAATGGAAAGAGGCCAGCATGGCTGGAGCAAAGAGAGCAGGGGATAGAGAAGTTCAAACCATGGAAGGAGATGTAAGCAGGGTAAAATCAGATCCTTCAGGGCCAGGTCAGTCAAAGTTGGGAGTGTACATTTGTTTCATGTTTAAACAAGGGAATACCTTGGTCTTAGTTACCAGGTAAAAATATCAACCTGGTTTTCTGTGTGGAGAGTGGATTGACAGTATTAAGAATAATCACAAGGGAGACTGGTTATGGGGGATCCAAACCCATTTTGTGCCAAGGACTCCTTTGTCAATCTGGTGAAACCTACAGGACCTCTTCTTAGAATAACATTTTAAATGCACAAAATAAAACACAGGGAATTACAAAAGAAGTCAATTACATTGCAATTCAATTACCAAAACATTTTAAAAATGTGTATTGCAGTAGCATGTGTGCTTCTTTATTAATACATTAAATAACAAGATTTTGCAGCAGGCCTAATGATTATGGTCTTATTGAAACTGTGATGTGGGTCAATGATATTTTGAGATATCTTCAACAACTGCAGTGTGATATTCATATATCCGTTGTTTCTGTAGGTGATAAGGTCACAAGTACTACTGGTGGGTTTGTGGTTTACATTTGTAATGAAAGGAAACATTCAATTGTTTAAATAAAGTAGAAAACATATAGATGTGATTTTATTTTTCCAGCCAAAGGGGACTAGTGTGGAAGTTGCTGTGATGACTAATCCTAGATAAAGTACCTAGCATAGCACTTGACACATAGTACCTGCTTAATGGGATCACTCTTAGCCCTTTTTTGCCACTGCTAATAGAAAACCCAAGGTAATTCTAAACATCAAATAGAAAATGATACTCAATGCAAAATATCTTTCTTCCTGTTGAGATTTGAAAAAAAAAACTATTGCAAAGTTGTTAATTGGATCCTCAGCTCAATTCTAAGGCAGGTGGTTGACAGCTGTGTATAAGTAGGGATTTTTTAGCTGCAAATAACAGAATGTCCAATAAAAAGTAATCTAAATAATGAGAACATTTATTACCTCACCCAACAAGGAGTGGAGAACTAAGCCATTCCAGGATTGGTTCAGCAGCTCAGGAGAGTTATCCAAATCCAAGCCCTTTCCAGCTGTTTTCTCTACTATTCTCAGCTGGTGAGCTGTGCCACCCTTCAGTGTTGCAAGATGGCTGCTTTTATTCTGTTCCTGTATAACTGAAGTAGAAAGGGAAGGTCTGAGGCTTTTTTTTTTTGCATTCTTTTTTTTTTTTTTAATTATGTAGAACATTCCATCTTAGAAGAATTTCCCTTCTGACTCATTGCCCAGCATTTGGTCACTGGTCAGTTCTAGTTTCAGGGGAAGCTGGGAAAGCTAGTGTTTTCATTTTTAACCTCTATCATTGGATGCAGATTCTGACAAGAAAGAAGGGAGAAGGAAATGGTGATTGGATGGTCACCGAAGCATCTGCCCTTTGGCATTCTTTGGCAAGGTTTGTCTTATGACCTCTTTTATCCATTCACTTTTCCTCCCTTTGAAATATCTCTTCCCTTTTAAAGATCACCTCCATGTCCCATGGCACCTCTAAGGTGTCTTGTTTTTGCTGTCAGCTAGTTACCAATCAAATATAAGCTAAGATATTAACTATAAATTAAAATTTAAACTAATGAAGTTTTAGAAGTGTATTTTATGGAAACAATTTTTGCATTTTTCCTAGTTTTTCTTTTATACTGTCTTTCTTTTTATTTTTTAGACACAGGGTCTTATTCTGTTACCCAGGCTGGAGTGTAGTAGGGCACTCATAGCTCACTGTGACATTTAACTCCTGGGCTCAAGTGATCCTCCTGCCTCAGCCTCCAGAGTAGCTGGGACTGTATGCTTGTGCCGCCATGCCCAGCTTATTTAAAAACTTTTTTTTTTTTTAGAGATGGGGGTCTCCCTATGTTACCAGGCTGTTCTCAAACTCCTGGCCTCAAGCAGTCCTCTAGCCTCAGCCTCCCAAAGTGCTGGGATTATTCCTAATTATTCCCAATTTTTCTTAGAAATCATTACTGTCATCATACTCACAAGGTAAACTCAAACAATCAGAGGATACAGAAAGATATAAAACAAAATGAGCCTTTTTTGACTAATAGTTGTTATTTCCATTCCATAAAATATATGTATTTTTATCCACCTACACAATCATGTTATGCGTATATTCTACAGCTTGCTTTCTTGCTTAATGTACCTTAGGCATCTTTACACATTATTGCATAAAGGGATGTTTCATTCTTTATATTGGTCCCGTTTAATGGCTATCCCATAATTTAACCCTTATTGATGGACATTTAAATTGATTCAAGATTTTTTTCTTTTTTTGCTATCATAAACAGTAGCATAAAGAATTCACATGAATATACACTTACAGTAGTCCCTTCTTATCCACCAGGGATATGTTTGAAGACCCCAAGTAGATGCCTGAAACCATGGATAAAACTAAACCCTGTGTATACTGTTTTTTCAATCTGATAACTGAGATGGCTACCAAATGACTAAGATGTGGGGAGCATCTATAGTGTAGGTACACTGGACAAAGGGATGATTCACATCCCTGGCAGAATGTCTTGAGATGTCATCACGCTACTCAGAATGACGTGAAATTTAACATTTATAAATTGTTTATTTCTGGAATTTTCCATGTAACATTTTCAGACTGTCGTTGACCACTGGTAACTGAAACTGTGAAAAGTAAAACCTTGGATAAGGGGTACTACTGTAATATACACATACATTGTGTAACGTTATACATACATACACACATATATATATCTTTATATGTATCTTTGCCTACTTTTGCAAATATATATGTAGGATAAAATTTTCAAACACAATTGCTGGGTCAAAGTTTACATATATTTTTCACTTGATAGAGGGTGGCCAAATTGCTTTTCAAAAAGTTATATCAATTTCCATTCCCTCCACCAACATTTGGGAGTGTCTGTGTTCTCACATTCTTTTCAACACTGGATTTTATCAGACTTTTTAATGTATGCCACAGTTATGGATAGAAAATGAGGATGGAGGTTTCTAGGGTAGAAAATTAGTCCCTTTATTGTCCCTTTCAACTCTTACAAAACAAAATGCCTGTGCAGGATTTCACTTAGTCTTTAGATTTGAGTGGTCCCCATATTTAAAGCAGGTGCTAATTGCATACTGCCTATGTAAACCCTGAACTGTGGCTTGAAATGACAGCCGGGTTGAGGAAGCTGGAATTTTTTAGGCCAGGTCTAGTTCTTAATTGCCCGATTATAGACCTGCCAGGTAGTTGAGCACTTCTATGGGCTACAGCTTAGATCCTTTGTTTCCCGTGACCCAGAACCCTGTGATTGTTTAAAGGATGTAATAAGAACTAACAATGATTGATCACTTATTTCTACACACTATTGTAAGAATTTTATACGTATTATGTCACTTTATAAAATGTACCTAAGTACAATGTTTTTAAATTTTATTTTTAATTGACAAATAATAATTGTATATATTTATGGGGCACAATGTGATGTTTCGATACATGTATACATTGTGGCATGAGCAAATCAGGCTAATTAACATATTCCTCACTTTACATACTTATTTCTTTGTAGTGAGAACATTTAAAATCCACTGTTTTAGCAATTTTGAAACATGCAATACATTATTATTAATTACAGTCACCTTGCTGTGCAAGAGATCTCCAGAACTTACTCCTCCTGTCTAACTGAAACTTTGTACCCGTTGACCAACATCTCCCCTTTCCCTGCCCATCTCACCCTCTCCCTCAGCCTCTAGTAACTACCATTCTACTCTCTACTTCTAGGAGTTCAACTTTTTTAGATTCTACATATATGTCACTTAATACTACCAACAACCTTATGACATGGGTACCATGACTGTCTCCATCATATCCAGTGAGGAAACTGAGGCACAGAGAGGTTGGGGATCTTGTTTCAGATCACACAGCTAGTCAGCGGCAGAGATGGGATTCCATTCCTTGCAGGCTTGTTGCTAAATCTGTGCTTTCAGTTGGTGTTCCTCACATTTTGATGTGCACACAAACCCCGGGGATCTTGTTACAAATCAATTTCTAGCTCACTGGGTCTGGGGCGAAGCACAAGATTCTGCATTTCTGGCAAGCTTCAGGTGATGCTGCTGCTGCTGCTGGTTCATTGAGGAGGCTTGAATATAAATCTCTAAATCACTGCTTTACCCCAATTTTATGGGATTGCCCATCAGGGAATTCAACTGACTCCCCCAAACTTCGTGATTTTCATCATTTGTGCTTGTAACTGAGAATGATTTCTTCTAGAGATGCCAGAATATTAGCTCCCTGGTTTGTATTTTATATTGAAGGAAGGATTCACTGCCTGGCATATCTCCTTGCAGGTTTAAGGGCTCAGTTAACATCTATTGAATGAGTGAATACATGGATTTCTTTTTTCTAATAAAGGTAATTTTTCATTGTATACAAAGGTATTCTTTTTTTCTTAGAATTTCTTTAAAGACCCAAACTACATTCTAGTAGTTTTAAATTATTTCATTGTAATATAAGATGAGACACTTTATTATAGCATTCCCAGATCAGACAGAAAACATGAGCCTGATACTCATGATACCATTCCCATTTTAGAATCACTGGATTAGTTTTACCTGCATGACATAAAGTAGTGCTTCTCCCTCAACTCTAAATTACTTTAAATTGAAGTTGATCAGATATTTTCCTTTTTTATTTTGTAATCACAATGATTTAACAGACCTACTCTAATCCAGAAAGCTTTTAGATATAATTTATTTACACCTTTTCATCTATTAATATACACTCCACTAAAACCCTAACTTATTTTTTGTATTGTAATTATTTGAAGAGAATGTGGTTCATAATTTTCTTGTTAGTAAATAAATTGGGGAAATAAGCACAGTACAAATTCTTTTAAATGTACTGAATTATTTATTTTGCCAATAACTTGAACTCCCAATGTTCTACAAGGAGCTTGTTTAAATGGAATTTTATTAAATTTATTGGCCTCTGAATGTGAAAATGATATATTGTGTTAATTTCTTACTAACTTCTTGGCTAATTTCATTTTTGCTATTTAATAAATGATGCTTATCATGTGACCAGATGCTACACAATACACAATGAATTTCCTCCAGGTGGCAGGGAGGTCCTTTAATATCCCCAAGTAGTGATGGTCTCTTAGTAAACTGGCCCAACAGTCCATGATGTGTCCAAGTAAGTGTTTCTCTTCATGATTCAATTTTACAAATTGAACTCTGACCTCCAGTCAAGTACAATGCCTTGATTGTTTGGTTTGACTAATAAAATACATGTTCGTATGCATTATTTATATTTATCTAAGTACCACTTGTCTCTTCCTAATTATTTTTTTTATGGATTTAGTTACTAGGGAAACCTACCAAGTTAACATACCCATTATTCTTTAGTGCTAGCCACTTGGACAAACTGAATTTTCAAGAAGTTATTTGATCCATTCTTTCTTTTTGCAAGCTGAACAAATGAGTGTTTGTATAAGATTAGATTTCCCTTCCTGAATAGCTTTAGCTATTCAACAGACCAGACAAATGAATGACTTTGACACATTGAAGTGTGAGTATTGCTATCTGGGCCATAAAGAAGCTGTCTCCCAGAAAGTCTTACGGACTTCACTGGTGAGAACATCATCTAAATGAGAGGTGGCAGAACAAATATTGGTCATAGCATTATGTGCAGTTAGCTGTTACTGTGCGCATCTGCTGGCTCCATTGCTTTGCATGGAATGGATTCCCCATGCTCAGTGGTGTGTTGAAATCTGGTGTTCATAGCGACGAAAGCTTCACCAGCCTCAAAGCAAGCACTGTGGGGACCAACTGAATCTCCACTAACATAATGACTCTAGAAGGGAGCCACATTCCTGACAGACTTTACATCTATCCAAAGCCAAAGATATCCAATGTCCAACAAGAAAGGAAGTGTTGTCCTCATGCAAATTCATTAACACAATCTTGCTTTTCAAAATATTTTCTTCTTTCCTTGTGAGGCAGAGAGAATTGCACATGTATTACAAATTTAACTGTTGAAATAGGTTGGACTCTCAATGAAGGCATTAAAAAACATAGTGGTTAAGAACAGAACTTTCAGATAGGCTTGGAACTGGATCCTGGCTCCACTTCTATGTCTTGTTGACTTTAGGCAAGTTACTTAGCATCTGTGAGGCTTAATTTTTTCATCTGACAAATGCAATACAAGCAGCATCTACTTCATAGGTGTGCTATGAAGAGCCATTATTTTATAATTATTTTGAGTATAATGATTGTTAATGAGAAGTGAGACTCTGCACTGACTAAACAGCATAGGTATGTATTTTGAACATTCAGCCAGTCTGTCTAATATCCCCTGTGGTAGTATTCAGAGCTGTTCTATCCCTGATGGCAACAGCAAAGCTTTGAGATTTTCATGTAGAGGGCATAAAGGGCTGGAGGGAAATATGCTATGCTCTGCCATACAGGAGATTAAACTGAGCTGCTTAGATTATGTGTCAGAGTAAATTGAGTGACTGGGCATCACCCCTGAAACACAAACCTATGTAAGTGACCCTCTGCACTGCTTCAAGGGAAAGGGCTCTTGTTTTCTCCTTTTAAACTTTTAGGTTCTTTGCAGGCTTAATATAGGAATTGGCTTTCCTGTGTCTCTGACTTATACTCCTTGGAGTAAATCTCTTGATTGGCTTTAATCTACTGTAAATTGCTGTGCAGGTGATGTTGGAATGTTTGTTTCTTGCTCTGTTCCCCACCCCCACCTCCATATTCTGAGTGGTGGATTCAAGGAGCTGTTTCTTCCTCTTAAGTTTTCTTCTTTGCTTCTAAATATAATTTGCTTGCATAGCACGAATTCAGAATTCCAGAGGAATTTCAATAGTGTGTCTCTGTCAAGGTAACAACTTCAAATAAGTTTTTCTCAGCAAATGTTTCAGATCATGTATACTTGGTGGCTTGTTTCAGAAAAGGATTAATATAATTAAGGATTCTTTCAAGTGTTTCTTCAGTGTCTGGGCCCATAAATTGTTTTTTTCTTGTATTAATGTACTTTTCTATTAGTATTTAAAGTATATGGTGTAGACTCACTGTCAGTTTTACAAAGTTAAATTTACATTTCACTCTTTCATACCTAGCTCGTATTTATTAATATATTCACTTATAACATAATGTTCGTAATATTAACAACTACACTACACTTATAATAAATGTATAATCATGACTTTCCCCATCCCTAATCAGTGGAGTGTCATGTACATTCATTAGTTCTACTTATGATCTTAAATACCATACCAACTGGGTCTAGGTCTTGGCTTTAATCTTCATGTGTGTCTGTTATACTTTTCCCTGAGGCCAGTTTTCTTACACTTGAGCATGCATTAGAATCCTTGGAGGGCTTGTTGAAACACACACACATGGCTGGGCTGGAGCCCCAAAGGTTCTGATTCAGTAGGACTGGAGTTAGGCCTGAGAATTTGCACTTTTAACAAGTTCCCAGTGTTGTTGTTGTTGCTGCTGCTGCTGCTGTCCTGAGGAATATATTTTGAGAACCACTTCCTTAGATTGTACCCTTAACCTTTGCCAAATGTCTCTCAAAGTGGGAACTAGGTGAGGGCATATGGTGGTAGTACCATAAACTTACCACCACCAGAAAATAACTCAAAGGATAGGACTTTACTGTATAACAGGCACTATGAGAAGCACATCATCTCCATTTTATAGGGGACAAAGTTTTAACTTAGGTTTAGTAACTTGTCCGTCATAACACAGCTCGTAAAGTAGTTGAACTCACATTTATCTGACTATAGAACTTCTTAATTTCTATATATTTTTCAAGGAAGCCCTCTGCATGTTTTTCTACTAAAGCACACACTTCCAAGAAGATCATGAGCTTCTACCCCAAGACATTTGGAAGAAGAGCCTAAACTCAACTCTCTGAAGCTCAAAATGTTTCTGAAGTTTCAATTAAAATTGAATAAATATGACAGTACAGGAAGGTACTCTACATTTGTCCCAAACTTTCAGAATCCTGTGAATCTCAGCTTCCTGGACATTAGAAGGGTTTAGGAATTGGAGCTTTCAGATGCCTCTGGTGGTAGTAGGGGTGTGGATCAGGTCTGAAAACAGAACTAGTTGCAAGTTTGATAAAGAAGGGTTAGACTCCCAGATCCTTTCTCAAATCCAAGCAACCAGGTGATGGTTTTAGGCCAGGTTTCCCAAAAGCTGACCCTAAGATGGGTTCATGTGGAATTGTTTATCAAGGAAGTGTTCCTAGGAGAAACCAGGGTGAGAATGGGGGAAACAGGAAACAGTGAATGGTAAGAAGCTAAGCAAAGGTGTGATTTTAGGCTAAATCTCAGCCTTTGTCTCATTGTGTAGGGGAGCTCTGAGTGTAAATTATATTCTACATTAGAGACACACACATGTGCCAGTAATTAACTCCAGCTGGTGGGAAGAGAGTATATTAACCTCCGGGTACTACTGGCTCTCTTGGCATGCTGCCAGCGTGGCTCTTGTAGCCCAAAAGTAGGGCTCTGAAGAAGTCTGCAGGTGAGAGTTGTTAGATGCAAAGCACATGGATGCTGGAGGATGGATTCACAGAACCGTTATGAAGCATCTGAGAAGGTTTAGTAGGAACACCTACAGTTCCTCTACTTGGGCCCTCCAGACCTTAGTAGAAACCTTGAGGATTACTTTCTTGACAGATTGAATCAGAGAAATTCTGTTTTGAGGCCCAAACAAGGCACAGTCAAGAGCAGAAATGAGGCACTTTACCAAAACCAGCAGGATGCTATGAAAGTTTAAATGCTGAATCATGAGACTCCCCACCCCTCCACACACATACACACTTAGCCTCTTCCTCAAATCAACTTCTAGAACACTGGCAGCCACACTTTCTGCCAAGTAGTAGGTTGAAGGAGGGTCTGTGGTTGTCAGATAGATTCAAGGAAAAAGAACCACAGAGACTGACATTTGGAGGTGTATGCCATCCCAACACAAACGCAGTTACACTGTCTTATTACCCTACACTAGGACCCACCAATTGGCTAGCCCTTTCCCACATCCAGAGTTCCCAATGAGCTTTTTAGGATAAGACTCTTTAAATAGAAACCGTCAGTCAAAAGGGATTTGAGGAAAGCATCTGATGTGAAAGGCAGTGATCATAATAAAATAAACAAATAGTAAAAGTGAAGTTGGAGGAAACATGATACTGGGAGCATAAAAAAAATCTTCCCAAATGCCCAAATCTATACTTACTACGGTTAGAGAGGAAAGTAATCACATGCATGAAATAAAAGCAGGATATTACTGAAAGGAACATTCAGAGAACAGAAAAGAACCCTTAGAAATTAGAAATATGATATCAGAAATAAAAATAATTCAATGCAAAGATTAGAATATTAAATTGATTAAATGTCTTTGAAAGTTCAACCTAAAGACAATGAACTTGATAAAAAGAGAAAAGATTAATTAGGATTAGAGAAGTACAACCTCTGTCTAATAGTCCCAATTAAAAGAGAACAAAGTAAGTGAAAGGAGAAAATTACCAAAATAATCAGAAATATTTTTCATAAGTGAAAGACATGAGTTGCCAGATTTAAAAAGCCACTAGCATGTTGGATGGAAAAAAAAATAGAGACTCTAAAGGCTTCCAAAAAGAAAAAACCAAAGCTGGTTCTATACAAGGATTAGCACTGGACTTTTCATAGCAATTTAGGAAGTTTCAAGACAGTGGTGCAAAGCCTCCAGAATTCATAGAGAAAATTATTTCTCAACTAGAGTTCTATAGCAACCAAAATTATCAACAGTGAATAGAAAAAATATCTTTAGATATGCAAAGTATCCTTTCTAAAATGCTTCCAAGTCATTGTAACCAAGAGTAACTAATAATTATATAGAACATTAAGTTGCTAAGTGCTTTTTATGTAAGCTGTCCTATTTAATTCTTGCAGTATCTCTTCAAGTTAGATGTTATTACTACTTTCATTTTCAGAATAGAAAATAGAAAACATTGCAAAGAGGTTAAGTAGCTTTTCCAAGGTTATATGCTTGTGAAGTAGGATAATGATAACATTTATTGCCTAAGCAGGATACTTGTGACACACACCAACCAATTGGGAATCCAAGGCAAACAGATATAACTCAAGATTTACCTATGGAATTTATGCCTCTCAATTTATAAGGGGTTGAGCCTAGTCTGGAACCCAAGTTCTTCTCCAAAGTTGTGATCTTTCTGCTGCCTCGGGCTGGTGGTACCATTAGTGTTAAATGTAATTTGACATTATCTAAATGTACCAATAAATGTTGACTGAATGAATGTTAATTGTTTCTGTTTTTTGAGATAATGCTCAAGGGAGTGGGTGGAGCTTCTAAACCAGTCTTGGGAATTCAGGACTGAATTAGTTGCTTACTCGCACCCCAGACTCACCAGAATAGTTTGAGAACTCTTAGAGGGGAGGTGTCTGGGAGGCATTTGGGTACAAGTAAGAAGTTCCTGAATAGAACATGGTAAAGGGACTGGTAGCACCATGTTGGAGATAAGCAAGGATGAGTACCTGTGTGGATTGAAATTAGGTGGCAAATTGTGAGATAAACCATTAAACAGAAAGTTTCTAACACCACATTTGTTCCCTGAGTTTCTTCTGCTATTTTTCTCACAAGCTTTTTTTCTTCTTTCTTGGTACCTTTCTTTGCCTGGCATCCCTGGCTGCCCTTTTGGGTATAATGTTCACTGCACATACAGTATCGTGTTTGTTTTCATCTTACGTGTTTCCTAGGGAGCCTTTCCTGCAGCATAGCTGGGGCAACTCCAAGCTCTTAATTGCCACTGCCCTTTTACTACTACTGAGCTGAATAATAGGCATTTTCCTGGCAAACAGAAGACTCTCGATACATATTTAAGGAAGGAAGGAAGGAAGGGAGGGAGGGAAGGAAGGAGGCAAATGACATGTTTTTAATTCCATGGAACCAAATAACTACCTTTATTTGAGGCTTAAGTATAAAAGAAGGGGCAACCCACATTTTAAAAGTAGCTCTTTATGAGTGCCTATCTAAATTTGTTTTCACTTTTATGGATCTGACAGCAGAGCCACTTAGGATTAAATATTTGATGGGCAGGATACTTGGTTGGTCACGAATATCGTCATATTTTCACTCACAATAAGCCTTTTGACAGCCAAAGGATGGTAAAATTCTACCACTTTTACATTATAAAATGGAAAATATGCCTAGCTTGTGACAGGTTGGAATGATCCACTTATGCATTTCTGTGCTGACAAACAGAACTGTCTGATTGTTAATATTAAAGATACCTTTTAGGAAGCTATAATTTTGGACTTGCACAGGACCTGACATCTAAAAAGGTTTTTGTTTGGCTTTTAAAAATAATCCCTGTTACTTTGATATTCATGCAGGTGATAAAATATTATATCTGGACCTTTATCCCCTTCTGTTTAAAGCTTGTATTCACTCTTGATAAATTGAGCATTAACTGACTAGGCACTTAATGAGCTATTAGAATTTCTGTTTCTTTTGAAGAACTTGTGCTTTTCCTATAAAGAAGAAAGGAGAAGGTAATATAGAAAACTTGTTCACGTTAATTTTATATATTTTAATATAAAATATATAAACTGTTCTCCAAACAGTTGTTAAATGTTAATACAATATTTATGAATAATATACGTATGGAAAAGAAGAGTCAAAGCTGGTTTCCATAAGTTTACTTTTCTGTAAGTTTACAGTTAAGAAATGAATATCTAGTCATATCCTTCTTATAGTGAATAAACAGACACCTGAAGAGAGAAATCAGAAGTTAGAAGGAAAAATGGGCCCTTAGAATTTTTTAGCACACTATGACTTAATATTTCTCCATCTTAGATAGCATGAGCTTTAATTAGCAATGTGGCACAGCTGTTCCTGAATTGTGCTGTTGAGTTTTGAACAATAAGTAACTCCCCATCAATATCTTCAGCAGTCAGAGAAAAGTCCCCAAATCTTCCCTTTGGTGCAGGTGACTTCTTAGAGGTTTTAAGTAAAACTGCTGTGTCAAATCACTTTTAACATTTAGCTTTCAAGCTTGAGGGATTTTATGTTTTCCATCAGGCAAGCTGTATTCCTGTCTTGACAAACCAAATGTGAATCAAAGAGAGAACAATACTGCTGTGGTTTCTGTTACTGTCTCATGTTTTTTCTAGAGATTTCAGGCCAAGGTGGTACTTTCTGAGTAGTCTTTTTTTATTAAAGTTCTGTTCTCTGACAGTAAAGATTCTGTAATGCTTTCAGGGTGTTTGCAGTGCTCTCTGAATTTTGATTGCCATGGATTCCTTTCTCTTTTGTTTTCTCTAGTTTTACTATGGTGTATCTAGTGTAGATTTCATTTAAAATATCCTACGTGTTATATGTTGTGCTTCTTGTAGTTGTGGATTCATGTCTTTAATCAGTTCTGGAAAATTTGCAGCCATGGTCCCATCAAATATTGCCTCTTTTCCGTTATTTTTTAACAGCTTTATTAACATATAATTCATATATCATACAATTCACCCATTTAATATGTACAGTACAATGATTTTAGTATGTTCATAGGGTTGTACCACCATCACTACAGTCAATTTTAGAGGCTTTTCATCACCTCAAAAGAAACCTTGAAGCCATTAGCAATGAGTCTTCTCTGCGTCTCAACCCTTTCTCCCACTGCTGTTACCTTAGGGGCACCCCAATCTAGTTTTTGTCTCTGTGGATTTTCCTATTCTGGACATTTCATACAAATGGAATAATAAAATACATGGTCTTTTGTGACTGGATTTTTCATGTAGCAAAATGTTTTTAAGGTTCATCCATGTTGTAGCATGTATTAGTACTCCATTCCTTTTTATTGCCAAATAATGTTCCATTGTATAAGGCATAACACTTTATCCATTTGTAAATTGATGGACATTCAAGTTATTTCCAGTTATTGGCTATTATAATTCTGTCATGATCATTCATGTACAGGTTTTTGTATGTACATATGTATTAATTTCTCTTGGGTATAATATACCTAGGAATGGAATTGCTGGATCGTATGGCAACTCTATGTTTAACATTTTGTAAAACTGTTAGATCATTTTCCAAAGCAGCTGCACCATTTTACATCCCTACCACCAATGTATGAGAATTCCAGTTTCTCCACATCCTCCTCAACATTTGTTATTATCGGACTTTTTAATTATAACCATGTTAAGTGGGTGTGAAGTGATATCTAATTGTTGCTTTGATATGCATTTTTCTAATGACTAATGTCAACCCAAATAAATGACTGAGGCAAAAATCTCAATCCATGGAGGTTTATTAAGCCAAGATTTTGAAGAAGCACCAGGAAAAGTACCAACCTGTAGACAAGCTGTGGCTTTTTTTCCGAAGGGGATGTTGGTATTAACTTCAGCATTTTAAAGGCGTACAGAGAGAAGGAAAAAGACAGGGAGGAGTGGGGGTTGATGAGGCAAAGTGGTTACTTTCTTGTGAGGCCTAGGAAATCTACATTTTACATAAAATAAGGGAGTGAAAGAAGCATCAATTATGTAGATGTCCCTGGGTAGGTGGAAGTATATCAGATTCTGTCTTGTCTCCATTTCTGTTAACTGTAAGATAAACCTGTAATTCATTATTAGTGTGGAATCAGATGGGCTTTAGTTTTAGGTTCTAGACATAGGTACTATTCGCATGTCCTTGCTTATGGAAGGTTAGCCAGGAATTTCCTTAATGAATGATCTGTGGGGCCAGTTTTTCACAGGTCCCTGAGGCTTTACCTTCTCTTTTGCATAAGGTGTTATGATGGAGTGGCCCTGAGACTTTGATTTTATTTTTACACTAATGATGTTGAGCATCTTTTCATCTGCTTATTGACCATTTGCATATCTTTGGATTAATGTCTATTTAGATCCTTTAACCATTTTAATTGAGTTATTATTATTGAATTGTAAGAGTTCTTTATATATTTTGGATATGAGTCCCTTATCAAAAATATGATTTGCGGGTGTTTTTTGCCATTCGGTGGGTTGTCCTTTAACTGTGTTGATGGTTTCCTTTGAAGCACAAATTTTTAATTGTTTATCAAGTCCAGTTTATCTACTTTATCTTTTGTTGCTTGTGCTTTTGGTGTTATATCTAAGAAGACTTTGTCTGAATTGAGTTCATGATCTTCTCCATTTTTTATAGCAAATCTTCTTTACCTTCACTGCACATTAGAATCACCTGGGGAGGTTTAAAAATTCCTGAAGGCCCAGGCCATCCTCCACACTAATTAAATCAGAATCTCCTGGAATACGGTCTAGGCATTAATAGTTTTAAAGTTCTGCAAGTGATTCCAGTGTGCATCCAAGGTAGAGCACTCTGCTCTCTATCCCTCTGGGATTTCAAATGAACATATATTACAACTTTGTATAACTCATATTACTTATCCTCTCTTTTACATTTTCCGTTGACTTATTTCTCTGTGCCACATTCTAGATAACTTCTTTTTTTTTATTTCAGCATATTATGGGGGTACAAATGTTTAGGTTACATGTGTTGCCTTTCCCCCGCTTCTCCCGTGGAGTCAGAGCTTCAAGCGTGTCCCTCCCCCAGATGGTGCACATCGCACTCATTATACCTTCCAGTTCACCAGTTCTCTCTTGAGCAGTATTTCATCTACTGTTTAATACATTCATTGACTTTTATATTTATCAGTTTTAGTTTTCTTTTGTGTGTAAGTTCCAGGTGATCCTTTTTATGGTTTCATATTGCTTGCTAAGTTTTGTGATTTTTACCTTTTTTTCTTGAAGTATTTAATGACTTCTTTTATTACATATATCCTAATTTCAATATTGGAAGTCCTTGGTGGTTTAATTTTCTTATTTGTTATTTCTGCAGACTGTTTGTTACTCATAGTAGCTTGTTTCCTTGGGTCTTTGATCATTCACCATGCATACATATTTGGTTGATTTTAATGTGTGGTGCCTAAACTGAGGATGCTTTCATACAGATTTGTGTTTGCTGCTTCTGGGAGCCAGGAATACTACTAGAGTGGTCTATCACTCAAGGCTTCTTCCTGGTTCCCTGGCTTAATGCAGGAGATAGTCACATTTGCCCTAAGAGCAACCTTGCCTTGCTTATCACATATACTTCAGCTCAAATTGCTTTGTTTTGCTTTGTTAGGGGACCTTGGAGTTTCTCCTGCTTTCTTTGAACCTAACTATGTATTGTTAAATAAGTTTTGTAAAAGATATGCAGTATTTTTTTAAAGTTTTAAGCTTTAATGTCTCTTGAAATTTAAATGCTACAAAATTACAAAAATATCATTTGACCGCATAATTATTTACAATGCTCTTCTATTTTTTACTTTTGTGGATTTTGAAACGTAAATTTTAAATTCTAATTGACTTGACTGCCATGGTTTCTGAATGCTATTTTCTTAGGGGATGGTTTAGTGAAGGAAGATCTCCTGCTGGGCTACCTGGATCACCTGGCCTGTCTCCATTAAACTTTCCATCATGGGATCACATCTGAGCTGTCATGATCATCAAAACCTCATTCTTTGGTGGATCTCTTTTTAATTTTTTTTTTTATTTCAGAATATTATGGGGGTACAAACATTTTGGTTACATAAATTGCTTTAGTACCATTTGAGTCAAAGTTATAAGTATTTCCATCACCGAGATGGTGTGCTTTGTACCCATTAGGTGTGAATTTATCCATCCCCTCTTCCCCACTCCCATCTGCTGGATTTCTGATGAATGTTATTTCCATATGTGCACATAAATGTTGATTGATTAGTTCCAATTTAATGGTGAGTAAATATGGTGTTTGTTTTTCCATTCTTGATATACTTCGCTTAGAAGAATGATCTCCAGTTCGATTCCGGTTAATAAAAGAGGTGTTAGTTCACCATATTTTTTGGCTGAATAGTACTTCATGGTATACATATACCACATTTTATTAATCCACTCATGTATTGATGGGCACTTGGGTTGTTTCCACAACTTTGTGATTGTGAATTGTGCTGCAATAAACATTCGAGTGCAAGTGGTTTTTTTTATGGAATGTCTTCTTTTCCTTTGCGTAAATAACCAGTAGTGGGATTGCTGGATCAAATGGTAGTTCTACTTTTAGTTCTTTGAGCTATCTCCTTCCGTACTATTAATACCTTCCATAGAGGTTGTAGCAGTTTGCAGTCCCACCAACAGTGTATGAGTGTTCCTGTCTCTCCACATCCACGCCAGTATTTGTTGTTTTGGGACTTTTTAATAAAAGCCATTCTCACTGGAGTTAAGTGATATCTCATTGTGGTTTTGATTTGCATTTCCCTAATGATTAGAGATGTTGAGCCCTTTTTTCATGTGTTTATTGGCCATTAGTCTATCTTCTTTTGAAAAGTTTCTGTTCATATCTTTTTGCCTACTTTTTGATGGAATTGTTTGATTTTTTCTTGCTGATTTGCTTGAGTTCTTTATAGATTCTGATTATCAGCCCTTTGTCAGATGTATAGCATGCAAATATTTTCTCCTATTCTGTAGGTTGTCTTTTCACTCTATTGATTGTTTCCTTGGCTGGGCAGAAGCTTTTTAATTTAATTAGGTCCCATTTATGTATTTTTCTTGTTGCTGTGATTGCTTTTGGGGTCTTCATAAATTCTTTGCATAGGCTGATGTCTTTAAGAGTTTTTCCAACATTTTCTTCTAGAATTCTTATAGTTCTATGCCTTAGGTATAAGTCTGTTATCCATTGTTAGTTGATTTTTGTGAATCATGGGAAGTGCAGATCCTATTTCAGTCTTCTGCATGTGGCCATCCAAATTTCTCAGCACCATTTATTGAATAGGGATTATTTTCCCCATTATATGTTTTTGTCTGCTTTGTCAAAGATCAGATGGCAATATGAGAATGGTTTTATATAATGCCTGGGTTCTCTGTTCTACTCCATTGGTCTATGTCTCTATTCTTCTGCCAGTGCCATGTTGTTTTGATTACTATACCCTTGTAGTAGAGCTTAAAGTCAGGATATGCAGTATTTAATCAGTATTTAATAATATTTCAATTATAATATGCATTTTTATACCAGTAAGAGAGAGAAAAAACACTCTTAATTAACTGACACAATACTTTCTTATTACTTAGGCTTTTATGCTTACTGATAGAGCTCAGTATATTATTAGATATTGATTTTGATCATATATCAGTCTTGTGTATACCTAACAGAAAAATATAAGCAAAATAAATTGGTTAAGATATTCATAAATCTTTCTCACTGTCAAACTTTTACAATCCTGAATTACTTTCTCCACAGTCAATAATCTCCATGATTTTCCACAAAGTATCATCCTTTGTGCCATCAAAATCACTAGTGACGCAGCATTTATTAAAAGACTGTTCCATGTTGTCTCTGGCATATTTTCCCCAAGTGGTTGACACCCATTTTGGAGGTTTTGATGCACATGCTTAAACCATGAAAGCTAGGTCATGCTGCCTCCTGGCTGATGGTGATTTTGAGATACATTCCAATTTCAAAGATCTTAAGGTGTGAAAAAAGAAGTGCATCTTGGAATTGATAAAATTATGTAGTTGTTTTGTAATAGAAAAAGGGACTTCAGCATATCTGGACTAGTGCTTCTTAAATTGTGATTTGCATGCCAAGGCCATTATGCAAATTGTTTACTGGTCTACAAGAATATAAGTACAGAATTTGGGAGTAAGTATTTAGGAACATTTTGAGCAATTAGACTAATTTTTTGTCAGTTGCATCTAATAATAAAAAGTTGGAACTTACATTTTGTTTGTCTTTTTAAATTTCATTTCTCTGGTAATACGTCAGTATGTTATTTTACAAGAATATCAGTCTAAGATGGATTAGAAATTCAAAAACAAAAACAAGACTATTCCTTCACCAATGATAGCTTAAGTAGCATTGATCTTAGTGGTTCTCAAATTTTTTCATTCATCTGAATCACCTGACACAAGTTGCTTAAAACACAAGTTGCTGGGCCTTACATAGGTCTGAAGTAAAGTAGGAGAATTTGCATTTCTAATAAATTCCCAGGTGATGCTGATGCTGCTGGTCCAGGGGCCACACTCTGAGAACCACTGCCCTAGACCACCGTATTGCCAGCAGAAGAAATATCATTGCCAATAATTTTCAGCTTGATTTGTAGAACAAGAAATTCTGATGCTCTCTTGGAAAGTTTCTGCTTCCAGTGATCAATATTACTTTTAGTAAAGTTAGAGTAATTTTTCTAAATCTCCTTTTGTTTATTCTCCTTTCTTTGGTGCATTGTTCAGAATACCACCACTTTCAGAGCTGGCACAATCACTGCATGCTGCAGGGTATATGTGATCATGTTTTATTCTATGTTCACTCTCTTCTTAGAAGAGAAAAACATGTATTTTACTTTTCAAGTGAATTGATGCCATGATTGGGTATAAATAAGCTCCCAGTTCTTCTGAGAATATCATGGACAGTCTATTGACAGCATTCTAGAGTCCGGCTGTTCAAGCAGCACAAATGCTCAAGATAACCCTTTCCAGTGGTACAAACAAGACGGCTTCTGATATATTTGTGCCGCTTCATTGAGGTGACAGAAAGAAGCTTTTTTATGAAAAATCTGGATTGCATATCCATGGCATGCTTCCTAGCAACAACTATTGCCATCACCGTCATCTTAAAGAATATAGTAGTCCTCTCTTATCCTTAATTTCACTTTCTGTGGTTTCAGTTACCCTCAGTAAACCACAGTCTGAAAATACTTGAGTGCAGTACAATAAGATATTTTGAAAATGAGAAAGAGAAAGACCATTTTCATATAACTTTTATTACAGTGTATTATTATAATAATTCTATTTTATTATTAGTTATTGTTATTTTTATACTGTGCCTAATTTATAAAATAAGCCTTATCATAGGTAGGTATGAATAAAATAAAATATAATATATTTAGTAGTATCTGAGGTTTCAGGCATCTTCTGGGGATCTTGGAACATATCCGCTACAGATAAGAGAGGACTACAATATATGTACTGCAGTGTATGTTAACCTCAAAGACCTGGATAAATGCCCCTTCAAGGAAATATTACCATCATTGGATGAATTAAATATATTAATTATTGGTACCACATGCCAAATAATTAGGCCCTTCCTTCTGGCCACCATGGCAAATGCTAATCTTTGAATTGTCCACAGGCAACATATACAGCCCTCTGAATACTAAACATTGCCTCTTCTTCACCAGGGTGGGAGTAATGAACATCTCCTGATTCCTGGTATTGTAGTCTGCTAGGAACATTCTTAGAGTACTTTACCCATGCTTCTTAAATTTTAATGCATCTGAATCATCTAAAAAACTTGTTTGAGATATGGGATGGGGCCTGAGATTCTCCATTTCCTTTAAGCTCCTAGTTGATGCCTGTGTGCCTGGTCTGAGGACCACATATTGAGTTGCAAGATACTAAACACTTTTGAACTACCTGCTTTCATAGAATAGCTCCTTTTGGAAGTAGCAAGTGGGACACTTGTATAACTCTTTGTCAGAAGCTTAACATGGTCATCCAAAGTGATCATTGCTTGCATCCTTATGTTCATTCAGTAAAAATCACTGAGCTTACGCTATGGATAATATTCACATTGGAAACCGCTCCTTTTATGTCTGTATCCTTTAAGTTCTTTCTACCTTGGTCATTAAAAATGTCAAATTTATTTCCATCAGAAAATGCCATTTAAGGAAAGGGTTGTCATCAATGTCATATTGCAGTTTAATTCCATAGCATTGTATAGAAAAGCCCCCAAATCCCAAGGAAAGACATAAGATGCAGCCTGGGTGATATGCCACTTAATAACATCCTCAGCTTTCACTTGTAAACTTCAACTAGTGATCGATGATCAGTGGTGCATGGGATGAGTACTGCTTTAATAAAATGATAATTTCTTTGCTTGCTTTGGTCTTGGGTGAATCGGGAGTCACAAGAGGTATTATTAATGAGCCTGTGTCCAGCCATTGCTCACTGTGGGGCCCCAGTGTGCTTCTATTCCCAAGGAGCACATTACAGAAAACTAACAGGGATTATTTTAAACAATGAAATCTACTCAGATCTGAGGGTGAATGCTGGGTTCCTTTCCTGGCTGAATGTATCAGGTAGCACTGCTTTTGGTGGCAAGTGATAGAAAACCTGACTTCTAGTGGCTTAAAATTAGATAGGGTTATTTTTCTAACATATAAAGAAGTCTGGAAGTAGGTAGCTGCTGGCAAATGAGTTCAGTGAGTTGGTGATCAGGGCCAGTGTCTCTGTACTTCTTTGTTTTTCCTGCCTCATGGCTGCAGATAGCATGTGGAAGTTCCAGATACCGTATCTATGTTCAAGATAGGAAGAAGAGGGAAGCCTATACCAGGCATGTCTGAACTTATCAAGGGAGCAAAAGCTGTGCAAGAAATCTCCAGCAAATTTCTCCTTATGTCTTTTGACCAGAACTATTACATGGCCACACAGAAAGACTGGGAAAGCTTGCATTTACCTGGGCTATCTTGAAAAATATTGGAGTTCTGTTACCAAGAAAGAAGGTAGAAATAGCTATTGGGTAGGCAACAACTGGTGCCACACCAAAAGTAACTAGAAGTAAAATTTCTCTGCCTGCTGTGATTAAACTTTGTTCTTTTTTTGGCAGAAGCAATCTTCATTACTAG
Organism: Lepilemur ruficaudatus; assembly: GCA_963574885.1. Lineage (NCBI taxonomy): Eukaryota > Metazoa > Chordata > Mammalia > Primates > Lepilemuridae > Lepilemur > Lepilemur ruficaudatus. The sequence goes on from CAUYRT010050002.1 coordinate 60,555, forward strand.
GAAATAGAGTGAGAGTATGGTGCGGAGGGAGGTTTGGAAGAGGAAAGAAGCAAAGGTCAAACAGCCTTTCAACATCCAAATTTCACTCCCTCCCAGAGAGATACATATACACATGGGGTTTTGAAGGCACAAATTATACCTGAATTCAAAAGGAAAGGCAAATGAATATCACATTGTGCATACAAAGTGGTTTCTAAATTCAAAAACAGACTTTCCTAAGTTGTAATTATGGTGGCACCCCTTATCCTTTCTTATTAGAAAGTTCAAGTACTAAACAGCTTGTGTTGACAGCTTAATGAATCCCTAATGGTTTTGAAAGAAAACCCTGTACCATTAATTATAATTAGAATGCCTCTTGGGACACTTCAAGATTCAGTTCTTGATAAGGAACAATCGATAAGGTCTTTTGCGAAAGAATGCAGAAGCATGGAACATGAAAATCTTGGGGGATTGTTCCTCTTAGAAATTTCCTTTAGACATTGATTCTTTAAGTAATAAATATATTTCTAATGATGTTAGTGTATATTTGCTTTTGATTTTTAGATGACGTTCTGCATCAACTAAAGATAATTAGCTCTGTATTGGACTAGGATTTTGCATACAATTGAGCCTGGGTAACTGTTTTTGTCCCCTTCTTCTTCATTTAACCTCATTAAAATAATTTAGTTAGTAGGAGGTAACTCTTCTTCTGAAATTGAAGAAAAATACAATTTTGGTTGGAGAGGTGTTTTTTTTCTCTTTCGCAGTTAAAAACAGTGCGTATGGTCAAAATCAGGCTTTTCAGCTTGGCATTGTTACATTTTGAAGGTGATTGCCTTGTTTAATCCTCTTTCTCTGCTTTCTGGTTCTGAATCAGCTCATACATTTTTATCTGTAGTCTAGTCACTGGTTGAAAAGGAATGATTTCCGTGTTGCTCAGATTTTAGAATTTGGGGAGAAAAGTGAGATAAAAGACAAATTTTAATTTTGTTTGACTCATCTAAAGGAAATAGAAATGTTTCACATATTCCCATAGAAAGTCTGGCAAGGATGGTGATTGTGACAAGATATGGGTGGGATGCTTTCAATAGATTTTGAGTCAGGAGATTTGTTCTTACAAGAGAATTCCCTTTCCTGCTTTCAAAAAAAAAAAAAAGGTGTAAAATACCTTGTGCCAGGGTCTAAAGGACAGGTAGGGTCCTGGTGGGACAGTGTGGCAGAGATATCAGAAACTAGAGTTTCTGGAGGTTTTGTGGATATCCTGGAGTGAGTGAGCTGAACTCATAGACTCTGGGAGATGTGAACATTGGAGCATTGTGCTCTAATTTCACGTCGGTCCCCCCTGCCCTGCTGATACTACTCCCTTTTTTGTGCCTGCACAGAACTTGGAACCTGCTTCCACCACAGCATGTGGCACTTTGGGTCCTCAACATTGCCAGGGCTGAGAGCTCTCTGAGGACAGGCTCAGAGACCTCAAACCCCAGAGGGCAAGGAGTATGTCCTGTCTTGTTCATACTTGGTGTCCAGTGAATTGATGAATGAATGAAGAACCCCACTGTGATTCTTAGATTGGAGTTTGTATGTCATTTTAAGATGTATGTTCTCTTTGAGAAGTTATGTCTATTTTCCACTATACTTAATAGACTTGTGTTGAGAGACTTCCTGGTATGACTTTGAAAAGCACTTGAAATACCTTGACCTTTTCTTTTCAGAGCACAATGATTAGGAGGGATACCTTGTGCAGCAGTAAAGGGAAATAAGAGGTGGGGGATGAGGAAAAAGAAAGAAGTGCTTAAGTTGATAGGCATGGGTATATTCAGGTTTTAAATTAACTTCACCTATTGCTGCCTAAGAAACACAATAAAATGGGCAGCTTGCTATAATTGGGAGATGAAAATATTATCTTGGCTCTACAAAATGAGGCTGCAATATTGAAACAGTGCCAGCCTCCCTGCTGGGCAGCCTGCCGACATTTCACCCAGGCACTGAGTTGTTTCTGAGCTACTCCGACGTCTGTGCCCTTCCTGCTGTTCCTCACTTTGCCAAAGGCTCAGCCTCCCTGAACCATGTGAGTATCTGCCCTTTGCTGTACTTGAGCAGAGAATGTTCCCAACATCTCATTTGCTCTTCTCCTGGTGAGCTAGAGAGAGGGAGAGAGAAGCAGTGTGACAATTGTTATACTCTTGAGCCAAAATGTAAAGGCTGCTCTGAAGCTAAGTATCCCATCTTTGAAGTCAGTGGCCTCCCTCCAAGTCCTTCTGGCTTTGAAGTGGCAGTCACATCTGCTTTTGTCCTAAGAGATGCTGTGAGAGATTCTGCAGTGGTTTTAGTTTTAGAGCTCCTGTTTTGAGTCACCTGGAGAATTTTTTGAGAGGTACTCAACCTTGGGCACATGTGTCAGTTATCTATTGCTGCATAGCAAACCAAATCAAAACTGAGTGGCTTATGTTTTATTATCATTGCTCACAAGTCTACAGGTTATCTTGTGGTTCTGCTGAGCCGGGTCAGGCTTGGCTGACTTTTGGCTGAGTTTGTTCATGTGTCTGCAGTTAGCTGAAAGGTCAGCTTACGCTGGCTGGTCTGGGATAGCCTCACTTGTATGTCTTTCAGTTGGCCATCTGTTGGCTGGGGTGACAGGGGTAACTGAATTCTGAGAGCAGGACTAGAAGCATGCAAGGCCTCTTAAGACTTAGGTTCAGAGGTGGCACACCATCACTTCTGCTGCATTCTGTTGAAAAAAGAAAATGATACGGCCAGTCCAGTTGCAAAGGGTAGACAACTGGACTCCACCTCTTGATGGGAGGAACTACATAGTAAAATTGCAAGGTTGTGGATGCAGAGAGGGAAAGACTTTGTGGCAGCCTTTGCAATCTGTAACAGCATGTGATCTTAGATGTGGCATGAAGTAGTGTGTTGGGCACACAGATGAGTGGATGTGTATTCTCAGGGTTTTAGACTTCTGGGAAATATGGGAAGATATGTGTGCTGGAGAAGGGGAGGGGCAGTTGCTAAGGAGTCTTTCACCCCCCTGTATCCCCTTTGCCTCCATCATCTCTCATTAAGGCTTCCACAAACAATTCCAAACAGCTTTCTTCACTTCACGGGTATCATGGACCATTTACCCCTGCCCCACCAAAAGGCCAATGCTAGGCAATAAATATGTATGTATATAACTGCAGAGAGAGGCCAGAGTGCAGGTGGTAGTGTTCAGTAATGTGCTTTTGCTGTTTGCTGTTCATATGAAAAGCACAAAATGGATAGTGATTATTCAGCCCCATTATCAAGCTGCTATACTATTGCTTTTGACCTAGTTCCAGCCTTAAGACTGAAATACAATGACTTAACATCTGAGCTTTTCTTCTCAGACCAATACAAATTTATAGCCCTTTTAACAACTATGAAGGTAGGTGGTGTACATCTTTTGTATATTCACCTCACCTCTGACTTCATCTTAGTTATCCTGCTCTTCTTTTTATTTCTTGTTATCCTCATTGTAGCCTACAAGGCCATAAATGATAGGCAACAGGCCTTCCTGGCCTTACCTCTTTGATCTCATCTCCTACCTGTCTCCCCCGGCTCTCACTGGCCTCTCACTCCCCAGACACACTGGCCTCCTTACCGTTCCTCAAACACACAGGTATGCTACCACCTTAGGGCCTTTGCATGAGCTGTGCCCTCTGCCTAGAAGACATCACCTTGGCTAATGTCCTCCACTCCTTCAGGTCTTTGACTAGAAGGAACATTTTTGACAAGACCTATACACAGCTTCTTATTGAATACAACATTACTGACTCCTCACCACAACATCCAAATCCTCCTTCCCTGCTTTACATTTTCTTTTTTTCCTAATATTGATCACCTTCCAGTATACTAGATAATTTGCTCACTTATAATATAGATTTCCTATTGTCTGAACATCCTCCTCCTCTGTGTTGAGGGTTCCCAAGACCACCCCAGGATCAGTGATTCCCTGGGAGAACTCAAAGGACTCAGCATATAGTCATAACCACAGGTATGGTTTATTACAGTGGGAGGACAGAAAGCAAAACTGGCAAAGGGAAAGATGCATGAAATGAAGTCTAGGGGAAACCAGGCACAAGATTCCAAGGGTTTTTTCCCAGTGGAGTCACACAGGATGCACTTAATTCACTCAGCAACGAGTTAATGACAACACGTGTAATATGTCTGTCAAGAATCCCATTAGAGACTCAGCACCCAGGGTTTTTATTGGAGGCTGATCACATAGGCACCTTTTGCCCAGGATGTACCATGATTCCAGACTCCAGGAAGGAAATCAAGTGTTCAGCATGAGCCACATTGTTTGCACAGTTTAGGCTCAGTGAGCCACTCTTAACAGTCCTGGGAATGGTTATCCCAAAATTCAATTTTCCAAATGTCAGCCAAGGGCTAACCTTGCAAGCAGACCTTTTTAAGAGTAGCAGTCTCAGGGCTGCTATGTTAAGTCTTTTCTCCACACCATATAAGAATATAAGCTCTTTGAAGGACAGAGATCTTTGTTTTGTTCCATGATGCATCCCCTTGAACAGTGCCTAGCCCACAGTAGATGCTCAATAAATATATGTTGAGAAGATAGAACCCAGGCCCTTGAGTGAACTTTCTCTATGGAAGAAATACCAAACAGAGGAGGAACAATCTCCTGATTTACGTCCATGAGGCTTTACCTGAACCAGCATATCCATATATTACCCAGACATCTGTCCAGGGAGCCTGAAACAAGCCTAGCCTCCACACCCTAATCTGATTCTCCAATTGTTTCACGTGTAAATTTTTCTCTTCAATAAAGTTCTAAACCTTTGTGATAGAATCATGCAGCATAGGAGCTGGGAAGGACCTTCTCCCTCAAGAGTCCACTTGCTCAGGAGAAATATATCCACAGTATCCTAGTTAGTTGCTTAGTGAGGATCTGGTTTTCTTGATCCTATTTTTCCTCTTCACCACATTTGTTTTTCACCATCCATAGTGCCTAGCACAGTGCTAAGTAAATGTTATATTGCCTTTATACATTTATTAATTGCTTTGGATTGAAAACTGGCCTGGGTGGACCATTTGACTTTACCCATGGCTGGTTGTGACATTTATGTCAGCAATGTCTCAGTTTCTTCTTTTTAATGTTTATTTTTAAAGGCAAAAGTGCCATGTTAAAGAATCCCCCCCACACACACACAATGTACATTTTCTTCTTTTTCTGTTTCCAGATCCTGGGCCATTTTTCATTGTAACTATGTAAGCTCTTCACTTTACGTATTATCAGTGACTCTTTAGGTAAAGACCTCATTTTTCATTCCTTGCTGCCTCAGTAATAGAAAGATTAAGCTAATTTAAAAGCTACTTGTGTCAGGATTTCATCCAATCTGGAAAGTCTGTCTATTTCCTCACAGGTTTGCTTGTCACATTCTGAAGTTTCATAGATTGATAGAATGAATCTGTCAAACAAAAAGAGCACCCAGTCCATGTTCTGTGTCTTTGCTTGAGATCGGTCTCAGCTCAAAAATACTGAATTGAATTTATCAGCAGGAAAAAATGAAAGATTTTCAAAATGAATATCATAGTACCATCTTAGAATATATTTAATACATCTTATATAATATTTGTCATCAAAATTAAGTTTTATTATTATTGCAAGAATGTATTGGAATATCATTCCTACCAATATGATATGCTAGGATTGGCATCTTAATAACAAGTTTAAAGCTGAGTCATTTTTGTACAGGGAGAATATTTTTATGAATGAAAGGGAATTATGAATCTATTCTTAGGTCAACTAAAAAATAATTGCACATGAAAATTCCTGGACTGATCAAATGAATTAATATTTCTAGCTGAGAAATGATAAATTCTGTGGGAGATAAAGTGTCAGGGACCATTTACCAGCAACTTTAACAAATGACTTGGTCTTGACAGAAATGTTTTAAATACAGCTTCTAGCTGTTTAAGGTATTTAGTCATTTTGACATGACTGGGTTAGCCATTCCTGAAACTTTAAAAAAAATCTGACATTAAAAAAATGGAATCATATGCCAAGATATTATAATACTCAGCTAGTGCTTTTGAGGGCAATGACTTTGTTATTTTCTAGAACTAATAAAAGCCTTAAAGAATTTTTGTCCCAAGTCCTTCATTTTATAGATGAGAAAACTGAGGTCCAGAGAGTTGCAGTGACTTCATGGTGGCCGTATAGTAAAGTAATAGCAGAGCACAGAACAGAACTCAGATCTTTTGACTTTCAGGTCATTGTATCATTCTGATTCAATTTTGTGTTCTAAGGCAGTGGTTCTCACTATCTAGCAGGCATCAGAATCACCTGCAGGGCTTGTTAATACAAAGATTGCTGGGCCTTACCCCAAAGTTTCTGTTTCTGTAGGTCTGGGATAGGGCCAGAGAACTTGCATTTCTGTCAAGTTCCCAAGGGATGCTGATGGTGCTGGTCCAGTGACCACACACTGAGAACCACTGGTCTAAGGAGTAGCTGGGAGTCAGGAAACTAAGAATAAATGTGGAGTTTCTTGCAGGAGAAGGGAAAATGATCGTTGATTGATTGATTGATTGGAGCAAGTCCTGAGTATTTTAGTACTCAGAATGGAAGGGTCTGTTAGTAAGTTTACTTTTCCTATTGCCCTTGTAATTATCATTAGATAATAATTAGACACTACTGTTGGCACAAATGCCCCAGAAATTTCTTACCTAATTCAGAACTGTGCCCCACTGGGGACCTGGAGAATGGGTACAGGGAATCATAGCAAACCAATGCCAAGGAAAAGCCAATCGATGACTGAGGGATATTTTAAGTTATAAAATAATGGTTAATTGTAAATACTTTCTTTGTAATCCAATCCTTACCAGGAAATTATCAAATTTCCTTTACTAATCTTGAATATTTACATTAAAATACAAAAAAAGAGAGCCAGAAATGATGACTGAAAACAAACAAACAAAAAATGGGTAATTGAGTTGACAAAGAAGATTAAACTTAGAACAGGAATTTAATTCCCCGAAATTTTGTTTGTCTGGACCAGTTAACAGATTTGTTGCCAGAAATGTGCTTTAAGTTTTCCTTATATTAATACTAAGATTAAATCTAAAAACTGAATTCTCACAGTACAGTCTAAGCACCTTTTCATTAATATAAAGTTTGTATTCATTTATTTCCTGTTTTTATCTTTTTGTTGGTATTCATTACCTAGTTACATTCAAGTGGATCCTTTACAATATATTGAAACAAAATCTGTAGGTAAATTGGTGGTAGCAACCTTCCCATCTCCTTCCAGCAACCTTCCACCTGCTAAAAAGAAATCCATATTTGCTTGCTGGGATTCCCTCTTAGTTGTCCCTTCCACCTTCCTAGAGAAGGAAAAGTTATTCCTCATTGGTCTGGAGGCTAAATCAAGGTTTTTGGAGAGGGGGAGAAAGAAAAAGAACCCAAATGAATTCTGGGGCTTGAGAAAGCATTGATGTGTAAAAGGTTCTGGGGCAGCTGTGAAGGACAAAGGACTTGGAGAATGGGGGAAGAGATTTGAGGAAGTGTTATTGTGGGTTCTGAATGGATTTCTATTATGGTACTTTGAAAGCTAAGTAAAGAAAGGAGCTGCTTTTTGATTATCTGTAGCTGCTAAAAGAGACACTGCTCTAAGATTGGACCATATGGGTCCTTGGATTTACTAAGTTTACCCAATGTACCTAAGTCTCAATCTCTGCTCTAATAAAATGTGTTTTTAGAGGGAATCAAGGAAATCCATGGAAATTAGGTTTCCAAGGAAACCAGAGCGGATGGGATAAAAGGAACAATATGCCTATTTGTCAGTTAACAAATATTTACAGTCATATGAAAGCTCTTGCTGTTGGTGAGATGGGAAGCTTTCTCTATTGCTACAGCAGAATTAGTGAAAGAGGTAGGGGCATGCAGATTCAGGGGAGAAATTGAGACTACAGGCTTCATAACGGGGAAAATACACTGTGGCTTTAAAAAATGAGGTTTTGGTAAAAACTCTGAGTCACCTTCTAATTCTTATGAAACCAAGTGTATCAGTTATCTACTGATGTATAACAAATCACATCAAAACTTAGTAGTTCAAAATAGTGACAATCATTTATTTTGCTCAAAAATATGAAATTTGGGTAGGATTCAGCAGGATGGCTTATCTCTGTTCCTTCTGTTGTCAGCCAGGGGTGCTCAACTTGGAGCTAAAGGAACCATTTTCAAGATGCTTATTCACATGGATAGCAAGTTAGTACTGGGCTTCTACTGGGAGCTCATCTGAAGTTGGGAGCCTTGGTTCCTTTCCATGTTGGCGTTGCCACAGACTGCTTGGGCTTTCTTGTGGCATGCTGGCTGAATTAAGTGAGCATCCTAAGAGAACATAGCAGCAGAGTGTGACATTTCATGAACTATCCTTGAATATCATAAAAAAATGGCAGTTCTCTGGCCAGGCGTGGTGGCTCACGCCTGTAATCCTAGCACTCTGGGAGGCCGAGGCAGGTGGATTGCTCAAAGTCAGGAGTTCGAAACCAGCCTGAGCAAGAGCGAGACCCCCGTCTCTACTAAAAATAGAAAGAAATTAATTGGCCAACTAAAAATATATAGAAAAAAAAATTAGCCGGGCATGGTGGCGCATAGTGGCCTGTAGTCCCAGGTACTCGGGAGGCTGAGGCAGAAGGATCGCTTGAGCCCAGGAGTTTGAGGTTGCTGTGAGCTAGGCTGACGCCACGTCACTCTAGCCCAGGTAACAGAGTGAGACACTGTCTCAAAAAAAAAAAAAATGGCAGTTCTCCTGTACTCTCTTGGTCAAAGCAGTCACAATGGCCATTGAGGCTCAAGGGGAAGGGGAGTGGCAAAGTTCTAGGAAACCATGTGGATGGGCTATTATGAACATTTTTGGATAATATAATCTGCCATACAGAGGAACCTAAGGCACATTCTAGGTTTAAATTAGTGTTTACAACAAAAAGATGTCTCAGTACTTCTCACCCTGCCCTTTTTTCTCCCTTAATCCCTGTAGAAAAAATCCTTTGTTCTTAGTAAAAGCCCAATCCCAGAAGAAACTATTTTTCATCCATCTTTGTTTATGAGGCCAATTTTGGCCATTTAAAAACATTTCAGGTCACAGAGCTGGGAAAGAGACAGTTAAACAAGAATTAAACAAGAGAAGCAGAAGTTTCCAGTGTTCGTGGCCTTTGCAACTAGCAATGGCCCTTTATGACACACTAAGAGATTCACCAACTGTAGAACTTCACCTGTAGTAGCCACTACATTTATTATAGTGTGTAAAGCCGTTGTCTTAGTTTGGGTTCCAGAGAAAAGGATTTTGGAGCAAGTAGTTTATTGGAGAGGTGATCCTAGGAAGCATAGTGAGGAAGTGGAAAGAGAAGTAGGGCAGGGAAGAAAGCCAATAAAGTGTGTGATAATGAGCAGGTCGCCTCCATGGGCAACTGGGGCTCAATTCTATGGGAACCCTTGATAGATGATATAGAACACACCCAGACTTTTCCCCTAGGAGGAATAAGGAAAGTGGAGTATTTATCCACCAATCCCTGTCCCTCATCAGTTGGAGGAATTACCTCTGACACTTGCAGCCTGCCCCATGCCAGGCCAAACACACTGGTGAAACCAGAGAAAGGCTCCAGCTAGAGTGTGACAGTCTTTCCGTTCTTTCCATCCTCTCTCAGATGGTCCTTCTGGGCAGGCCAAAACAGAGAAGCAGAGTGCTGACTAGCTTTCTCTCCCCTGCCCTCACATGGGTACCCCCATCCTCTGCTCCATGGCTCCATGGCAGTTTCCTTCTTTGTTTCTCTCGCTCTCTTTGTTTCTTTGTTTCTTTCTTTTTTTGTCTTCCATCCCAAATTATGGTTTGAGGTACCTTTGCTTACCTAACTTACCATGGCTTGTATCGTATTCCATCCTTACCAGGGATGTAGGTCTAGACATCCTCTCATTTTAAACAAGGAGGATAGGGCCTGTGGTTCCCTTCTGATGTGGGAAGTGTAAAGGTTCTCTGAATGGCCATGGTTGAGGCAGCAGTAGTTAGGGGATGCAGGAGGGAAGAAATGGACTGATCTAGGCCAGTTTTTTTTTTTAAAGTAAAGCTCTCAGGCCACCAACATAACTGGACTGCTTGATGTAAATCCATACCAAGAGGCAATGGAATGAGGAGCTTCAGAGCCTAAGCTTTGGAGCCAGAGTGCCTGAATTTGAATCCCAGATCTACTTACTATTATAGTTTTGTGACCTGGGAATGTTACCTGAAACTTCTGTGCCTTGATTTCTTCATTTGTAGAATGCACCTATGTCATATGATTATTTTGTGAATTAGATGAGATAGACCATGAAATAAATTTAAAATGATACCCTACAATTACTAAGTGTTCAATAATGTTAGTTGTTTTTATTTTTATTCCTAGTCTATATCTTAGACTTAGTGAATCATCTTTGAGGATGGAGCCTGGAAATCTGCATTTATAACCACCCCACCTCCATGTGATTCATATAGCATCCTGAAGTTTGAACACTACTGCTCCAGGCTGAGAGGCAGGGAGAGAGATCAGGTAATGTCAAGATAAGATTGATCACACCTCATTTCCCCAGTAACTTTTGGAAATGAAGAGTTTTCTGTAAGTGAGTTCTCCAGATGCCAGAGACTCTCCTCTTGTTTCAAACACCCAATCTCGAAATTTAACACTTGATGTATTCATGCTTAACTGTAATGGTATCACATGCTTACACAGAGAATTCTGGAAATTAGTATTATAGCAATATCTTCGGAGTGACTCAGTATCATCAGACAGCCAGGCAGATAGTAAATATCTGCTCTGTCCTCTCATTGTGTTAGGTGCTGATGATACAAAGATGAACAGGACGAAATCCCTGCCTTCAAGAGGCTCATTGGCTAGTGGAAGAGAGGCCAGGAAATAGTGATGAGGCAGTGAGAGAAGTGATACAACAGAAGGCTGTTTCGAGCTTTTATCAACAGGGTTTTCCTAAAGGCTATACAAGTAGGAAGGTATATTGCCTTCATCCTGAGCCCCCTGAGTACTTGGGCCTGCTGGTTTATAGCTCCTATGTCCCTCCCTTGCCCTCAGTTGACATTCCTTGTTTCTGTCAATTTGTCTGCCTTCAAATGACATTCCCATCCTCATCTAATGTGCTGCTTCTTATCTGCTGTGGGCTGGAAACCAGATACCCTGAACTTGCTGGAAAGTTGCCTTCTCACAAAGGACTACTCTGACCTTGCCATCTAAAATAGCATCCCCCACTCCCACACACAAACTCTGAAGCCCCTTACCATGCTTGATTTTTCTTCATGGCCCTTATTATTAATACTGCCTGACATTATGTTACCTATATTTGTTGATGTTCTATGATCTGCTTTCTTAAGTGCTAGGAGGGCAGGGATTCTGTCGATTTAGTACACCTTAGTATCCAGCACCTAGAATATAGCCTGGCTAAGAATCAGCTTTTAATAAATATTTATGGAATGAGTCATAAAAATAGCAAATAAGTTTCTTTTTTCTTTATTTTGTATTGAGGTATAGCTTGCACATAGTGAAGTGCACCCATCTTAAGTGTTCAACTCAATGAATAATTGTTATACATGCACACGGTATATAACCTGCACCCAGGCCAAGATAAAGAGCACCCACCCAGCAGCCTCCCTCAAACTCCTCCCAGGCAGGACCTCCTTTAAAAGATAACCACTCTTCTGACTTCTATCAGAACTTCCATTAGTTTTGCTGATTCTTGTATTTCATATAAATGTCATCATGTAGTTTGTGCTCTTATATGTCAGCCTTTTCAACCTTATGTCTGTCTGTGAGATTCATCCATGGTGTGGCTGCAGTTCGTGATTTATCATTGCTTTCAATATTCCTTGAGTGAACTTACTGCAATATATTTAATCCATTCTACTCACACGTGGGTTGTTTCCAGATATGGCTGTTATAGAAAATTAGCTTTGAGAAAGGTTCTGCAAGGCTCTTTGAGTAAAGAGCATGGATTTGATGGCAAGAATTTTGGGGTGGTTTTCCTCTTTACCTCATTTTGTCAGTCCTACATATCTGGAACTGTCCCCTTCCTTCCTGCTACTTCAGGGTTCTGATTTATGTTTGGACCTGTGATATCTGTCTGGAACAAAATCAAATTGACAAAACCCCTGGTTGGCCTGGTGGTGTAGCAAATACACATTCCTGCCGGTTCATCCCAGGACACAGAAGCAGAATGTAGATTAGCTATCCCTTCTGATATCCTTCCTTTCACTTCCTTTTTTGTCCTTGGTTCTTGTTCACTTTCTGCTAATTCCCTTTACTAACTGGGGGCACCTTTGGGCCTAATGTGTTTTATAGCAGTGGTTCTCAACCATGGCTTCACATTATAATCACTTGGGGGAACTTTAAAAAAAAATACACCCATGCCTGGGCCCCACTCCAAAGCAATTAAATCAGCATCTCTGGGCGTGGGAGCTGGGTATTAATATTTTTGAAAAATTCTCCAGGCAATTCTAATGGGCAGCCAAGTTTGGAATCATTGCAGGACACATCTTGTCCTAGGAAATAATGTAGGCGTGTAGAAACAACTCACCCCTTTTCCTGCCATCAGGCAGAATCAATTTGTTTCCATACAGTTTACCAGATGGGACTCTTGAAAGTTGTCAGCTTTATAAATCTCATGGAGCAATTTATCTGAGAACTGTTTAAAAATGAGGAAGTTAAGGAATGTGGCTTTTACTTTTACCACAGTAGTCACTCCATGGTGTCTAGAACAGTATTAGTTAAAATTTGGCTCATGAATTATAATTTAGATCCGAGATTAGATCAAGATATGGCAAGGATGGATGGCTTGACTGCCATTGAATAAATACTTCTGAAAGACTGTTGTGATTTTTTGAAAATGGGTACCACATATACGCAGAATTAGCACTACTATGACACTACCGGTGTCATAAGGTTAGGGTCTATTTTTTAATCATATTTTTCTTGACAGCATCAAACACTATTTTGTCCACTGCAACTAACATTTGCTGAGTACTTTCTAATTGTTATTTAGTACTGAGCATTTACAACTCCATTAATCCTCACTATAACAACAGCAATCTTGCCGAGCACTTCTGTGTTGTGCCCGTTCTAAGCTTTTTAACTGTGTTCATTCATCTATTCCTCTCAACAACCCTATGAGTTGAGTTTTTATTATTGTGCCTATTATGCCCATTTTATGGGTTAAGAAACTGAGGCATAAATTGGTTAAGTACCATGCAACAGCCTCACAGATGGTAAGTGGTAGGGCTAGGATTAAAGCAGTTTAGCCTCAGAGCCTGCTTCCTTATCAACTACCCCATGCTTCTCAAGTTTTAATGTATATAAAAGTCACCTGAGGATTTCATTAAACTGCAGATTGGGACTCAGTGGATCTGGAGTGAGGCCTAAGAATCTGTATTTCTAATAAGCTACTAGGTGGTGTTTAGGCTGCAGATTCATAGACTACATTTTGAGAAGCAAGGACATACCCTATGAAATAATTTCTATCATTGTCCCCATTTTCTGGTGAACACTCTGAGGCTCAAAGAGGATAGTGGTTTCACCTGCTTCACACAGAAAACACACAGTTAAGCTGTAATTAGAAGTCGCACAATTGGGTCTCAAAGGTGATTGCTTAATACTATGCTTGGGAGCTTGGTAAATGGCTATTGAGTGAATAAGTAAACTGACATTCAGTGCTGGGTCCAACATGAATCTGGCATCAGCCTTTATCTTCATCACATTTTCTTCTCATGGCCTAAACAGGTTGTTGTACCCTTTCTTTTAGCAGGGAACAAAAAAGGAAACAGCCCAGCAAGTTTTAGTAGGGGATATCTGTCTGTGTGTCTGTTTATCATTGCCTTTGCTTTTGAAAAAGTAGCATAGAACTGGCATCCTACTGATATAAATATTTCTTACTAAATTGTCTGAACACCAATACCAGTAGATATAGAAGCAATATTCATTCAAAAATAATGCTACTATTTAAGGTTTTGTCATCAGCAAAGAGACTATTTTTCAGTTTTTAGATAAAAGGAAATATTTCCATCAGTAACCTTGACTCACATTCAATGCAATTGTGTGGTGGATGAGATTCAGGCCTGCATTCCCCATTGTGTCCTAATATCATAGATTTCCTCCAGGAAGGGCCTCCCTAGAACAAGGCCCATCAGAGATCAAAATAAGAATCAAATTTCACGTTCCCGGAAACAATTCAACCATTAATGTTCCAGGAAGAACTCTCTACCCACTCCCACCACTCTGAATAATGTTTTCCAGCCAGATAATGCATATATGTGACAAAGAGCCTTTGCCTGGAAGAAAATTTATTTACTTATTAGATTATTTTAAGAGGTACTTTTTGACTCAGAGAATTGAAGAGAACAAGGTATATAATATAAAACATATGACTCATAAAAATATGTGACTTCATGCAACAGAAATCGGGGTGAAATGCTAGCATCTATATATTGTAATGGAGTCCAATGTTAAAAAGGACTCTTGGCTGGATTTTATTGACTAGCATTCCAAAGCTGTTACTTTCACAACAGAAGTATCAGTAAGGTACTGGCTTGTCTCATTTATCACTGTTGGAAATAATAAACCTGAACTGAAGATTAGGGGCTGTATTCACTTCACTCATTCACTTTACTCAGCAAAGATCATTGAGTGCCACTGTGCTAGGTACTCTGCAGGTACCAAGAGGCAAAAGATATGGTCCTTGCCCTCAAGGAGTTCACAAAATTACTGGAGATACAATACAAACTGGAAAGAGGTTAACAGAGATGGTGTGAGACAAGGATAATACAAATGGCATACAGTGTCTTAGAGCAGTGTACATCAGACAGTGGCCCCTGGACCAGCACATCAGCATCATCTGGGGGCTTGTTTGCAATTCAGATTCTCGGGCCCCACCTCAGACTCTGAATCTCTGTGAATGGGCCTCAAGGGTCTGCATTTTGACAAGAACCTGAGATGATTTTTGTATACATTAAAATTTTAGAAGCACTCTTTTATTTTTTCTCCTTGCCCCTCTCCCCACACCTAGAAGCACTCTTCTAAAATATCCCTTTTATCAGAGAAATGACACATTAAGGTCTTGTCCTTGAGAGGTTATAATGCAAAAGAAAAATATGAAATTTAAATGCAAATAATAAACTGTGATAAAGAACATTCACACATGTGACTGTAAGAACAAAGAAGAAGGACGGAGGTAGAGAGAGAAATTTTACCTTGTGGTAGGCTCAGAGATCTATGAATGTTTCCTGGAGGGAGCCTTGGAGGATGGGGAAATGTCAGCTTGAAATGCATTTAGCTGTAACAGAAAACCTGACTGAGAGTGACTTAAAGAAGGAGGGTTGTTTTTCCTCACACAAGAAGTAGTCTGGAGATAGGTGGTCTCTAGCTGTGATTCAGGTATTCAAGGGCATCAGGATTATGTGTCAGTGTCTCTGTGACCCTCTTTTTTTCCCATTACAACTATAAGATTGCTGCTAGAGGTCTGAGAATCACATTCTTATCCAATCACGTTCAAATACAAGAAGCAGGCAGGCATGGCACAAAGACTCCTCCTTCTGCTTTCTTATCAATGAAGGTGACCCTTTTTCTAGAGGCCTCCCAGCAAACCTCCCTGATGTCTCATTGACTAGAACTGTGGCATATGACCACCAGTAGAACAAGACCTGGTCTAGATTCCATGACTTCTAGGAATCTCAGCCCAATATTTGAGGAGAAGAGAGCTGCTATTAACAGGGAATAAGTATGCCTCAGTGGCAAAGCTTTTGGGTAAGCCACCAATAGCCTATAGCACAGTAGGACTTCAATAAGCGGAGAGGGAACAGCACAAACAATAAGCGGAGGGTGAACTGTGTATGAAGAATGGCTACTAGATGAATTTGAGTGAAGGATATGAGTCTTAAAAAAGAATTTTCAAAAATCTGTGTAACCCTTTGTTTATTGAAATCATATGCAGAAGCCAGAAGCACAAAGGAGAGGAAAGCATAGCTGCTGTGGGTAGAAGTAGGGTGGGATGCCTAGAGCTGGCCTTCTCTGCTGAAAGGGCTTCTTGAAGGCCAGACTGAAGAACAGTGCCCCAGAAACTGCTACTTTGACTTTGCCACACCCAAGGTTCTCTGGGGCCCTTTTTTTTTTTGTAGGAGGTTACAAGGCATTCATCAAGGTCACCCATTTGACCCCAAGCTGGAACTTCACAGGTATATATGGAAAATACAATGATCTAGGCTGGATATGTTGTGTGTGTGTGTGTGTGTGTGTGTGTGTGTGTGTGTTCATGGTGTTGCTCTTTGCGGATACCAAATGTGGTCTTGTGCCTCTTAATTCTATTCCTGTTACTGAATTGCTAAAGCAGGAGTTGAGAGAAGCATCGTGGGCAAACAATCGGAGGAAGAAGAGTTCTATTCCTGGTGATGTAGCTTGCCTCCTCACCTCCTGGCCTTACCACCCTGTATTAGTTTTCCAGTGTCCTTGTAACAAAGTACCACAAACTGGGTGGCTTAAAAATCAGATATGTATTGTCTCACAGTTCTGGAGGCCAGAAGTCTAAGATCAAGGTGTCAGCAGGTTTGGATCCTTCTGAGGGCTGTGAGGGGAATCTGTTCCCTGCATCTTTTCTAGCTTCTGGTGGTTTGCTGGCAATCTTTGACATTTCTTGGCATGTGGATTTCTACCTTCATCTTCACATGGTGTAATTCCTGTGTGCCTTAGCATTGTCTCCCTATGTGCATGTCTGTCTCTGTGTCCAGATTTCCCCTTTTCATAAGACACAGTCATATTGGATTAAAACCCACCCTAAATGACCTCATTTTAACTTGATCATCTATTTCCAAATAAAGTCATATTCACAATAAGTACTGGAGGTTAGGACTTCAACAACATCTCTCTCTCTTTTTTGTTTTTTTAGGCACAGGGCATCACTCTGTCACCCAGGCTGGATTGCAGTGGTGTGATCATAGCTCATTGTAACCTTGAACTCCTGGGCTCAAGTGATCTTCCTGCCTCAGCTTCCCAAGTAGATGGGTCTATAGTCATGTGCTGCCATGGCTGCCTAATTATTTCTTTTACATTTTTTTTGTAGAAACAGGGTCTTGCTATGTTGCCCAGCCTGGTCTCAAAGTCCTGGCCTTAAGTGATACTTCCACCTCAGCCTCCCATCGTGCTGGGATTACAGGTGTTGAACCACTGTGCCAGCTAGGACTCCAGCATCTCTTTTTGGAGGGACACAATTCAACCCCTAAGACATCCCATATTCCAAGCCTCCACTTCCCTTTCTTGGAGGCCTTCTCTCCCTCTTAATCCCAGTTGCCATGTTCCAACCATTTAACTCTGAATGGAAAAAGTACATAATTTGAAGGAATGTTTCATCCTCACTATTCTGTTTGAAGAGATAATTGTGTAGAATAGTGTATGAAAAGACACATTGGTACTCAATTATATACCCATATTCAGTCTTGTGGGTGGGATTCCGAGTTTGAATAAAAAGGATACAATCAAAAGACAGGATAATAATTATTATAATCACTACCAATGTTACCATGTATATAACACTTTCACACAGATTCTCATTTGGAAGTATATTCCTTTTTGCCAGTGATCAAGATCCCTTTTTCACATCCACTTTTCCTCTACAATAAATTATTCTTAAAGATGTTTCCTGACAGGATTGTCTGCAGAAAACCCTTTACTTAGAAATGTAACCAGACTCTTCCTAAATTTAGATGAGTTCATGCAACACTGAGCTGAAACCCAAGTAAAGGGAGATGGACAGAGATAGTAAATGAAATATGGAAGAAATATACAAGGTAATTAAAATTATTTTTGGAGGGGGAGGTAAGGACACTTACAAAGGTGGGATTAAAATTTGGTCGAACCCAGTTATTTTTAGATTATATGGTCCTAATTTGGTGATATACTTTATTATTAAATGATGACACTTGCTAATTAAATACTAGTTCTTAGTGACAAAAATCTGACCTTGATTAAGTCAGCAAAATGGATAAGTCACTCTGCAGGCAGTAGTCTCTAGTCTCTCCATTTTCTTACATTCGGTTCTGTTGTCAGATGTTAAGACTGTTTCTTCTTGCTCAGTGGAAATTTCCTTTCATCTTATTTTTCTTGGAAATAGAAAACAGCTGCACAGAACCTCCATTCAACCCTCTGTACTCAAAGACTCTTATTTGCATCATTAAGTTTTCACTTTTCTTTATCCTGTTCTATCAGTAAGCTCCATTCATGTCTCTTCTTCAGAGCATTTTTCTCCCTCATTGTGGACTTCCTGTCCTCATAAAAGCGTGACACCTGGCCATTGCTCACACTGTCACTCCTACCTGCAGTGTCTTTCCCTTTTAATTTTCTGCCAAAATGTATCCCTTCTTGCTTCAAGACAGCCAGGGAGAGACAGCTCTGGAGCATATAAGGGAAAGCATAAAATGAGGATGCTCCCAGGAAAGCAGGTAAACAAATCCTCAGGTAACACAGCCTAGTTTTCTCCTCTGTCTCCGTGGCCCCCCTCATCTGCCATACCTGATTTGCTCATCATTCTGGACCAGTTGGGGTTTTCTGGAACTGTACTCCCCTAAGACCCAGCTGATTTCTAGAGTGAAATAGAGAGTATGGGAGTCTACAGAGAAAGAAAGCCCAAGGCAAAGGAGCAGGTGACTCTTGGAGTCTCAGATGCAGGAAGACAACTGGCACCACTTGGCTGCTAGAGGATGAAACCCCTCCTAAAAGAAAGGAGGCAGATATTCAGTCCTGAGATGAAATCAGTGAATTTTATCTATTCAGTTCCCATCAGGTCTAGGAAAATGAGGACAAGCTCTAGAGTCTACATGGTTGTAAAAGAAGCTGGGGCAAGTTGTAGAAAAGTTACAAAGACTTTTAAATGCAGTGTAGCCTGGATGTGGGGCACCACTCCAGCACAAACTCCTTCCTGCTTCACGTAGTTCTTTTTATTTTATTTTTTTCATTTTTAATGTGAATGTTTTCCAGGATTTGTTGTTTGCCTTTAGTTTTATTTATTTTTCTTTTTTTTCTTTTTCTTTTCTTTCTTTCTTTTTTTATTTTGAGACAGTCTCACTCTGTTGCTCAGGCTAGAGTGCCGTGGCGTCAGCCTAGCTCACAGCAACCTCAAACTCCTGGGCTCAAGTGATCCTCCTGCCTCAGCCTCCTGAGTAGCTGGGACTACAGGCATGTGCCACCATACCCGGATAATTTTTTCTATATATATTTTTAGTTGTCCAGCTAATTTCTTTCTGTTTTTTTAGTAGAGACGGGGTCTCGCTCTTGCTCAGGCTGGTCTTGAACTCCTGAGCTCAAACGATCCGCCCGCCTCGGCCTCCCAGAGTGCTAGGATTACAGGTGTGAGCCACCACGCCTGGCCTGCTCCACGTAGTTCTTAATTGCTGGTGGCCCTACTTCTGGAACCAGGAATCCCAGCATGCCTATGATTATCTTACTTCCCAGTTTCTCAGGGAACTTGGAAATGGGGCCAAGACTGCAGGACTGATCATGAGACCATGACCAGAACTGAGGGTCTCAGCTATTTTCCTCAATACTTTCAGACCAGAGATAACAGCTGCTTAGAACCTGTAACTGAGATCTTGTCTGAAGAGCAATCATCTGGCTTTTTTTTGGTTAGTCATTAACAGTGAACCCTACATGCCTGACTTAGAAAGGCGTCCTTCCCAAAGCTGAGAGGCCCTCGCCATCATGTGCACTCTCCTCTCCTAGTACTCTCTCAGGGTGACCTGAAGTGCTGGGCAAGTGACAGTGGACACTCAACTCACAACTTCTCAACACAGATACCCAGAGATGACAGCCTTGTTTCTGTCACATTAATAGTGCCCCTTTCTCGTTTACATCCAAATGAAGAAAATCTCAATGCAAGATTTCATCCTTTCCAGATTGGACACAGCTAGATTTCAATATCTCAGTTACAAGCTCCCTTGTCCTTTTTCTGTCATTATTTTGCTGTTCAGGCAGTCTGCAATATTGTGTGGTCCCGCCCCTCATGTCGAGTAATACATGCCTTGAGTATTGTGTATTTTATTAGTTTTTCAGATTCTACATAGAGCTTGACATAACATTTATAGAACAAATAGATACTATTGCTTAATAAGTAAATTCAAGATATTTTGTTGATTCTGAAGGACATAAATTCTGTAGTCTTTATGTAGCTTTAGGTAGTAAGTTCAAGGAAAACTAATTGAAGGTCATCTTTATAGTGAAAATAAGTGTTAGTGGATCAGTAGCAACCCATTACAGATATTTTCACATTCACCGAAATAAAACATTAAAAGCGGCACTCTAAATAGAGAAAATCAATAATGTTTTATCACCTTAAATTAATACTATTAGGGTTTTTTTCTTCATTTTTTATTTTCCTAAGTTCTCTTGAGAATTATGTCTTTCTTTCGTTTTATTTCAATGAAATGATTTGTTTTGCTGTTACAGAGCATGTTCATTTTTAAAAGATAATTTTGGATCATGTCTGGTCTTGTGTCCAAGTATTCAGTTTTTCTGATTGTGTAACATGAAACGGTTGACCTTGAACTCCAAGTGGTCCACCTGTGTGAACCACCATATTCAGGGATGTGAAGGCACTTGGAAGCTTGAGATGGAAAAAGCTGTGCTGGTGCCGGTGCCAATCCACCTCTGCACCCTCCCCCTTAACTGGTGATATCCCCTTGACCCTGCTCCATAGCTTTAGGCCAAAGCACCTCCTGTCCTCTCCCCTCACACACTTCTCCTAGGTACCCCTTGAGGACAGTTTACAGTTCTGAGGCCTGGGTTGACTCTCATCTTCCTTCCTCTGCTCCTCTACCATCTGTTTTACCTACTAATTCTCAACTCTTTTTCTAAGAACCCCCAGACCAGAATTGATCCCCCCCACCTTGGCTTTTCCTAGAATCACAATTCTTATAGAGGTGAAAACGTGTCAGAATTACATGTACATGAGAGGAACTCAAGGCGAAGAGAAACTTGTTTACTCATAAAGGGGAGTTTCCAGCACTTTCATGTTAATACTTTAACTCATTTGACAACCTGCAGCTTATATACCTTGTGCAAGTTATTTCTTTTCTTTGAAATCAATAGAGGTTTCCTGTTTCTTCTCTGGTGTTTCCCAAACAGGGTTGTCATGTCAATGGAGGTTTTATAAAAAGAGAGAATTTTTGTCAAATATTTTCTTTGCAACCTCTAATCTACTCTTGGCGAATCATACTACACTGAGAAATCCTACATTGAAAAATCTTTTTGTAACTTAACATTTATCAAGTATTTAACCACAAGAGCCTCCCTATGATTTTCCCGACTACTGATCATCTGTTATCATCTACTAGGACAGAATTTTATAAACATATGGGTAACACATGAATTGCACACTTTCCCATTTTTTCCAAGCTTGCTGCAAACTGGACTGAGCTATTCTGTTCAACCTGAATGCTATTTCTCTCTCCTGCACAACATGATGTGTTGTTCCCCTGGTGCCCATTTGCTTAATTTGCTGGTGGTCCGTCATTAGGCCTTTGCTCTTGCCATTTTACCCACCTGGATGTTCTTACTTTTAGGAACAGCTTATGTTCTAAATCCTGTGTGAAGCCTTCTCTGACTGCTTATACTCTTTATTTCCAGTACGGCACCAGATTAAGACCTAATTTTGTCTCTATACCTTTACATTCCCATAAGGCATGTCCACATCGCATCCAACCGCACTATTTCTCCTTAGCTCATTTTGAGGATATAAGAAATTCACCAAACACCTCTTTATTGATTGATGGATAATGAGGATGTTCATTCAGCCATAGAAGTGGCACCTTTTGATGGGCAGTTTTTCTGCATTGAGTGCAGGTTTCCTTAACTAGGTACAGGTCAGTTATTGCCTGAGAAGGTAACTAGTATGCATTCACCACCACAAAAGCCCAACATACTCATTTCCACTTTATTTTAAGGAGAGTATGGATGTTGTGGCTTTATTTATTCATTTTCTCTAATTCAACAGAAGTGACTGCCTTCAAATTGCGTAATGGCTCAATGCCTGGGAAACACTTTAATTCTCCTGGACCAGTCATACCATAGGCATAAATTGAGCGTATTGTCCCTTCAGCCCCTCTGCAGTAGAAGATACACCATGAAGATAATGTAGACACTATCTTTCCTGTACCCTCAAAGTTATGTAAATAACCCTACTTCCCTTACTAACTGAAAAACTGTCATTACTTTGCTTTTTCAGCTCATTCTCTGTCTACTGAGTGAAATTCAATAGTCCTTGAAAATTCAACCTTCCACAGTCTAATCACTAAATCACTGTTTAAAAGTTATTCTTTTAATTTTCTCTGTGAATTTGTAGAAAATCATAGCTAGATAATAGCCATAAGGAAACAATTCAGACAAAATAGAATTCAGAGCCATAAAGGAAATTGTAGTTTTACTAATAAAAAGATACGTGACAAATCCCTAATGTCTTATTGAAGTTATACAGTTTTGTACTAATAAAATGAGTCTTAAAATGGAAAAAAAAGTTATCCTTTTAAAAGCATTGATTTTAAAAGCTATTAGGTTTTGTTTTTGTTTGTTTTTCTATACACCTTTAGTGACCGTTCAATTATTTGTTTATTATATGATTTATTTTTATTAACCAGATTTTCATTTCAAAGAAGTACTGCATACACTTGGTGAAAACAAAAATAAGAACAAAAACACATCCAAGTATACAAAAGGTATATAAAATGAAAGCTTAGTCTTTCTCTAACCTCACACTTCCGGTCTTCAGTTCTTATCCCTATGGGAAACAGTCTTACTTGCTTGTTGCAAATGTTTCCAGGAATATTCTAAACATATCCAGGAGCATGCATGTGTGAATGGAGTGTGCTATGCATACTCTAGGGACCCTTTTATTATTTGATCATATATGTTGGGGAAATTTCCATGTTAACACACGTAGATCTACTTTATTCCTTTCATGGCTACATAGTATTTCATTGCATGTGGACATACCACACTTCATTTAACTAGTACCCTAGTAACAGCCATTTCTGTTGTTTCTAGTTTTGCCATTGTATATAACACTGCAGTGAATTATACATCCATCTTTGTACATTGAGCAAAAGTATTTGTTGGAATTGAGACAATTTTTGATCAATGTTGCCAAATTGCCTTCCAAAGAGGAAGCACCTGTTGACGTTCTGCCTCTATAGTGTATGCGAGTGCCTGTTTCCCCCCATGAGCTGCCTGTGCTATACATTTTACTTACCCATTTCTGCTACTCTGCTAGATTAAAAATGGTATCTCATTTTAATTTGCATTTTTCTAATTATGAATGAAGATAATCTTTGCATATGTTTAAAGGCTTTTACATATTATTATATGCAAACTCCTTGTTCATGTCCTTTTCCATTTTTTCCCATTGAATTGTTGTTCTTTTTCTGATTAGTTTGTAAAATTTAAAATATTAATATCATTTTTATTTATTTTGTCAACATATATAAAATCATTCATCTGTTTTCTTTTACTGCAACTTTTATGATTTTTTTGATCTTTAAATATTTAATCCATCTGGAAATTATTTTATTATGCTAAATTATTATAAAAATAATACCATTTAAATCACTGTAGGTTCCATGAGAACAGAGGCCAAATTTCTCTTATTTACCATTGTATACCTAGTGTCTGACACATGTATTTAGTACCAACTGTGGCCACGATATAATGGGTAGCGCGTTTCTGTCATTTTCTTTGCTCTTCTTGCCAGCTGCCTCTCAGAAGCTTCTCTGGCCTGATGTTTGTGAGGGATGAGGAGTCGTATCACACTTTACTGAAACATCAGCAGTTGGGCCGCAGTGGTGGAGGTGACTGTGGTGATCAGGGAGTCAACCTTGACCCTGGCCTCCACTACTTCCTCCTCATGATGCTCAGAGTCTTTGGTAGCTCCAAAAAGTGTATCAGCTCACAATCACTACCTTCCTGGCATCCTCACCTGAGATTAAGCCAACTTTCGACTGCCTCCCTACAGAGGAAAACTTACACTCTTGTATACTAGTCAGGCTGAGGGCACTGGGGAGAGTGGGATGTTGTAAAAGACTCTTTGTGCTGACACCCCTGGAGTGGTTACAAATTGAAACTAGCCTGTGTCAGTAATTTGGAGTCTGGAATTGATAGCCACATAGGGCTGGATGAACTTCAAAACACTGTTATTAGTTATTGTAAAATATATAACAAACATCCCTAAATCTCAGTGGATCAGAACAACAAACATTTATTTTTCCTCGCTCATGGGGCAACTCTGTGGATTCAGGTTGGCTCCATGTACGTCCTTGTTCTCCTTGGACTATTGATTACCTGCAGCATATTCTTTTTATGGCAAGTGCAGAAGCTCCAAAGGACAAGGCAAACCACACCACAATATTGAGCTCACCAAGGCCAGGATGAAGGGACTTCCAAGTAGCTTCTGCCTACCCATGACAGAGCATGACACAAAGTACTGGTAAAGATAATGGACTTTGGACAACACTAGGACGGCAGACATTGTTATCTTTCCTCTTTCCATGGTGGTTTATCCTAGGCCCTACAGTAGAGGTTCACAATGCCAGATACTTTTCCAGCCTCCCTTGCAGCTTTAGGTAGCCATGTCACACAGTTTTGACCAATGAGACATTAGGAGAGCTCTGCTGGGTGCCCTTGGGGATATTTTTCCTGTTTGAGCAAGCCAGTTCTCAATACCTCAGTGTTCTCATCTTCAAATTGAGGCTAGGTATAATTTACAGAGCTGTTGTATTAGTGAATTTTGCTTCATAACAAATAATTCTAAACCTCAGTGGGTTATAATCACAAATACTGATTTGTTTTATTGTTAATAGGTCTGTAGGTCATCTGGGGTGCCCCTGCTTCAGGCCGTGGGTAGGTGTAACTCAACTCCAAGATGAATTATGCAAACCCATTTCAAGCTTCTGTTTATATCACTGACATTCCTTTGACCAGAGCAATTCACATCAATACGCTCCAGCCACAACGGGAAACACTACAGTTACATGGCAAAGATGTGGATGTATAGTCCTATTATAGTAGAATGAAGACTTTGAACAGTAGTCCAACCTCTCACCCTTCCTAGATGTGTGAACATAAGCAAGTGTCTAGCTTCTGAGAACCTTACCTTCCTCATCATCAAGATGATAGTGGGTCTTTTTCTCTGGGTTGCTGTGAAGATTAAACGTAAACCATCTACCATAAACGACCCTTCACAAAAGTAAGCTCTCCACCCCCACCGCTGAACTCCACCTCTATCACTGAATTCCAAGACGACAGGTGTGTGATTTAATGCTGGCATTCCATGAGATTGATGAGTGGATGAGAAGTCACTGAGCTGATGGTTCCCTGAGGGAGGAGGCAAACCATTTATTCACTAAGCAAGTATTTATTGAACACCTGAAATCATTATTTCAAGGTCATTTTCATGCTTTCATGCTTCAGTAAACTGTAACTTGTTTTTCTTTCTTTCTTTTCTTTTTTTTTTTTTTGGCAAATGACCCTTAATTAACTCTGATAAGATCATATGAACACTGGTATTTTAGGGTTGATTTTGACTGTTTCATAGGCTCCCTCTGCTGGACTAAACTGGGATCTTTTTTCTCAAGACTTGAAGGTGCGTTCACTTTAATTGAAAGCAAATGTAATAAATAAATTTGCTGCATTGCTAGACTGCCTTTTCATATATAGTGTTTCTGCTGCCGTGTCCTAAATTTACCTGCCACGTAGCTGTAAGCTATAATACCAACCAGTACTTCTTGTCTTTTCAAAACAGTGCCTTACAAAAGGCACTGATTTTAAAGAATTTGCCAGATATGTGAATTGTTAATAATAAGCAAGTTCTTGTTTCCTGTGAGTAATGCCCTTGTTACTTCATTCTAACCTTCTCAGTTTTAGAACGTCTGGGAGTATTATGGGAAGGCTGTGACGGGCCTATTTAGAGGTGCTTGCTAAAAGGAAATTATCCTGAGTCACTAGGTTTGCTATGTTATGCAGATAGACTATGATTTTCTATAGAAAAAAATAAGGCTGTATGCAAATCCAACACTTCCCATGCCAGGGGAGCCACCCTTTCTTGGAACATACACATTCTCAGGGCTATCAAAATGAGATTTCTTGTAAATCTTTTAAAGAAAGCCATTATTCATTGCTTAATGTTTATGAAATTTCACTTTATTTTTGGCTTGGCAGCATGCCATACATATATGTCTCCTCCTCCTTCCCCATGGCCCCATCTTTTTGGAGACACTTTCCATATTTAAATTACATAGTAGGGTATTCATGAGATCTGAATTGACTGATTAAAGGGAGTTTCTATGTGGTGGTGCGGAGTAGAGGGGAATCTCACATTAATGCTGACTCCAGTGTATGTGAGATAGTGGTAGCACCTCCATTCCTGCCATTGCCAAAAGCAGTGTTCTCCTACAGCTTTGGAACTCAAAGGATGGTCTGAATCAGCACCCTTGGCATCAGCTGGGGCATTTTTCGAAATGCAGAATCTCAGGCCTCACACCTGACCTACTGAATCTGACGCTGCACTTTAACAAGATTGCCAGGGAATCAGCATGAACATTACAATGTGAGAAGCACCAGTCTAGAATAAGGGGAAAGCGCACAGTAATGCCAACACTGTGGTACGTGAGACAGTGCTAGCGCCTCAGAATATGCCATAGCCAGGAACACCTTATACCTATACTCCACTAAGGTTTATGACTAACACCACTGGGCCCAGGGCCAGCTCCACCCACTAGCTTTATGACAGTGGCCAGTCAGCCCACAACCTTTGCCCTGAAATCAGTGCTCACTGTCCTCGTTGACTGGTGCTTCCTGACTTTGACTTTTGGACTCTGACTTTGTGCACCTACCTGTCTACCCCACCGCTGACTTGGCTCACTTAGCTGACTTCCATAGTATATTTAATTGATTAGCTGGTTGTCTTTGGCTCAAACTCCTAAGTTCTGGGCCTTCCCAGCTGGGATGTAGCCAGGCTTAAGTGATGACACATTTTATTGTTGAGACAGTATTAAAAGAGCCTGTGGGTCTTCAGCAGCTAAACCCTTAGATTAGTCATAACTTTTTCCATCTCAGGCAATAAAAATTCAACTTGAAGTAGTTTAATTTTAAAAGGGAGGGACACCAATATGGGTTAGATATCACGTCCTTCCCAATGATGTTCCACAGAGTACAGGACATCACTTCTGGGATATTTCTACCCCAAATGCCTAAGGTGGATCTAATCATGAGGAACATGATGCACATCCAAATTGAGGGCCATCTTGTATATAAATTGCCTGTACTCTTCATAAATTTCAAAGTTGAAGAAAAAGAAAGGCTACAAATCTATTCCAGATGAATGAAGTCTAAAGGAACATGATAATTAAATGCAATGTGTGATTCTGAATTGGCTCCTGTGACAGAAAATGAAATAGCTTTAAGGGATATTATTGAGATTATTGGAAAAATTAAAATATAGACTGCATATTAGATAATAGTATTATATCAATGTTTAATTTTCTGATTTTGATAATTGCACTGTAGTTACATAAGAGAATGTCCTTGTTTATAGGAAATATACACTGAAGTATTTCTGGGTAAAGGGGCATCATGCCTGCAACTTATTCCAAAACACCTCCCACCCACAAATAGAATGATTAAGCAAATATGGCAAAATGTTAACAAAAGATGACAAAAGGTGAATGGTATACGGGAATTTTTGTACTATTCTTGTAGCTCTTTGGAATTACAGACTGAAAATTTACAAAAATGAAAGTAAATTAAAAGGAGGGTTATTAGCAGAATACTGGGAAGCCTCACAGAATTAAAGGAAGACATATACGACTCAGAGCAGTGTGGAAACCTTGAAAACTGGAAGTGAAGACTTGATGCTGCCAGAACAAACATTGATCCGTGTAGACTTCTTTGACAGAGAGTAATCAAAACCTGAAACTTTAGAGCAAGAAAAGGACTTTTAAGATTTTTGAACATTTCATTTCATGGATAAGAAAACTGAGATCCAGACAGCAAAAGTAACTTGCCCAAAGACTCATAGATAATTAATGTAACTTCCAACTGTAGACAGGGACTCCTTTTCATATTGGCTTGTAAACGGATGCCCAAAGTTTGCTCTTTTCTTTACACTTTAAAGTTAGATTATGAGTTGAAGTAAGGACAAAATTAACATAAATAAGTATGCTGTAACATGACTATATATTCTATAAAAAAATGTCTAAACGTCTTCTGCACATGATTAACATGATCTCTCCCTCCCAAATTTTCTTCTTAAATGTGTATATGATAAATGCAATGTTTAAACATAAAAAAGCATAGGTAATTGCCTGTCATCACACTCTTATTTATATATAAAAATTGGCTAGAACATATGAATTTCTCCATTTATCATCTGGGTGGATAGATTCTGTGTTTTTCCATGGCATTTTTCTCACCTCATAGAATACAGTGACTCTTGAGTGAAAAATAACACTAATCTAGACTCAATTCTTAGAAATGTCCCTCATGATTTGGAGAGACTGTGATTTCAGTCCATTTAGGAAGCATAATATCAGGCATGGAAGGGTACCTAGAAGCCATCTTGTCCCTCCCATTCCTTTTAAAGGTGAAGACTGTCTGCAGTTGGTTACTTAAAACACTCTCCATCTTTTGCACCCATTTTACACTAAGGAATGGATTTTAAATGGAATATTATCTATTTGCATATATTGGATCATTATCTTTAAATCGCTTCTGAAATAGCAGTATATTTAGAGAAAGCTCAGCATCCTTTAAGCTTGCTTCCTACAATCCTATATTACTTTTGATGTAGAAAGTGTATTGCGTAGTGGTTAAATAGTCAGATTCTGAGCGGAGAAACCTACCTTGACCAATTACCTCCACCACGGTTTTGGAAATAGAATGCAAATCCTAGCCAAAGGATCCTAGGTGGTGGAGCACAAAATTGAATATATAATGGCTTAGTGTGTGATGAGAAGCAATGAATTTAAAAAAAGAATTAAGTGTACCTTCCATCACTTGTGTTCAGTCACAGTCGTGAATGGCTAAAATAAATTTTCAGAGAATGTGGATTCGTAAAGTTCAGTGTGGTGACAGACACTGTCGGCCTACTAGAGCTTCGTTTTCCACAATTGTCCTTACTAATGGAACCCTAATCTTGTTTGGCATAGCAATAGTCTCTGATAATTACTTGATTTTCCAACCTCTCTTTCTGTCAGGATGGCATGTCAAACAGTACTTGCTTAATGACATGTCAATGAAGTCTACTGGGGGTTTCTGGGAAACCCTTTGCTTTCCTGATAAAAGGGAATACATATGGCTGGTGCCACCCTCCCTCATTTCTTCCTACCTTGAATGTAAACATGGTGCTGGAGCTGCAGCAGCCATTTTGCGCCTGTGGGCCAACATGAGGGAAGGAAGAGAGAATTGTGTCATCCTGGCTCTAAGGTCACTAGTCACTAAATAATATCAGCTGTCAGCCACTTCCAGACTTTTTGTTATATGAGAAAAATGACCTGTTATTTGATTAAGCTACTGGAAGTCAGATTTTCTATTAATTTAAGTTAAACACGGTCCTGATACAAAGAGAGTAGACTCTTGGGAATGTCTGCCTAACTCAAAATAACCCCATTTCTTTGTGAAATTTTGTCTCACTCTCCCTCTGGTTGTACTGTTGCAGCCATGTTGAACTATGAGGCCCTGCTTCTTCAGCTCAATGGATGCAGTTGGGTAAACACACCTGATTGAGGCTAAACCCGTCAGATTCTCTCAGGAATTTGAAATCAGGTTTCAGTGATTCTAGTTGATTCTCCAGTGTGGCTAAAACTGAGGGATATATTACAACTTGGAAGCTGTGTATGTGTATGCGCGTGTGTGCGTGCATGCTATGGTGTGATGGGAGATCACCTTTAGCCACAGAAGCAGAAAAAAAAGGCCTGTAGAAAGTAAAAGAAAAAAGCAAAGGCCAGTATCACCAAGAGAGAGAACACTGCCTGCAGCCTCAAGGCTTTCTGGGTCTGAGTATTAGTTCCTTCTTAGTCCTGGCTGCCCTCAGGTTTCCGGAGCTGCCCCAGCTTCCTTCCAGATAGCTGGGTTGTTGGCAAAGTTGTGCCCTGAACAAAAGCACTGGCCAAAAAGGCAAGGGGAGTGAAATCCAGCTTCCATGTTCTGGTCACCCAGCCGTGGCCTAGGGCTGCATCAGCTCAGAGGTGATGTGCTTCCTGTATAATTCCTCTGCCCAGTAGGGAGCATACCTTTTTGTCTTTCACACAAAGGTTTAGGAAGGCCTTTCTTTATGATAGTTAGAAAGTTGGTACCTCCTACTTACAACCAAATGACCTTGACATTCAGAGAAAATGCATTGACAGCTAAACCATTTGTCCTACCATTCAACAGATACGCTATTCAATACCCTGATTTATTTTTGCTTTTTTTTAGAATTGAAGTATAGTTTACAAAGAGTAGAAGGTACGAATCTTAAGTGTATTGCTCAATGATTTAACTGCGTAATTCATATATCTACTACCTAGATTAAGATATAGTACATTTCCATCAATCTAGAGAGTTTCTTTTATCCTAATCAGTATCACTCCCCCCCTCCCCCTAACACAAACAGACACAGGGAGGTAATCATTTTTCACCATAGTTTGATTTTGCCTGTCCTTGAACTTCATATAGATGGAATCATAGAGCAAGGACTCTTTTGTCTCTGGCTTCTTTTGTTTAATGTATTTGTGAGATCCATCCATGTAGTTGCATGTATCAGCAATTTGTTCTCTTGTTATTGCTAAGTAGTAGTCCATTGTATAAATGTGCCATAATTTATTCATCCATATACTCCTCTTTATAGATATTTAGGATGTTTCAAGGTTTTAACTCTTATAAATAAAGCTGCAATGGACATTCTTATACAAGTGGATTTAGGCATTTATTTCTCTTGGATACTGATGTACCACAATAGACATCCAAATTATACCTCTATGTATCTATATAAATATTAATCACATTCATTTACCTACATAAATTTTGTCTTTAGCTGTTCCTTCATATTGTAATTGGGAGAACTTGTTTTGTAAGTACCTCTTTAGAATTAAATACATATTTAATGTACCTGTTCCCTTTACATATTAAACGTGAGGCTACTCTGTCAGTATCATGGGGAAGAATTATTTTTTTTTATTTAAAAAGTGATAAATGGTCAGTAGTATTTTGTGTTACAACTAATGAAGCAAATTTATAGGGAGGGTACCTGGCATTAAGCTTATAATTAAAAGCCTACGAAAATCCAACGAAGCTACATGAACCAGATAAGATTAAGCTGAGTTCCTTATTCCTACCACCTGAGCTATTTGCAATACTAAATATTGCTGGATTTGCAATGCAAAGCCCTGTAAAGCAGTATCTGTGTCCAAGCTTCACAAATAGAGCTTTTTAAAAATTATGAGTGTGTGGTCCTAATCACCCCCTTCCTGAAATCTTGGTCTAGAGTAGGGCCTTTGTCTTTTAAAACTTTCCATGTAATTATGTGCTATAGCAGCTGGCCATTTTTTTTCTATATCCATTCTTACAATTTTGATAATTGCCTTCAATTGAACATTCGGAGATTTTGAATGAGTTTCATCTCCTGTTTAACGTTCCCCAGGCAACATGAGATGAGGCACACAATTCACTTAATATTGACTTTTTTTATAAAGACAGCCCCGTTAAAATAAAAAAAAAATAGAATGGCCAAATAAGACCTATTTGAGGAAATAAAATATGGAACATGACGTGAGTCAGGGGTTGGTGGTGGCAGCCTCCTTTATCATACCTTCTTGTACAGGTCACCTCACATCTCCTTTTTCAATGTGCTTTTTATATAGAAAGTGATTCTGTATGAATTTTATAATCCAGCTTTCATAAAGATCCCTGGTTCAAATTGTTTTTTTAACCAGAAAAATGGAAACCAGAATCATTTTCCATTTAAAGTACCAGAAAACATGTCAACATAACAAAACTGCTAGGACATGATCACACAGAGGATGGATTCTCTACAATACCTAAATGAATAAGGGGACAGGAATGGAAAAATCATATATATATGTATGTATCTCGTGTATAAATCATGAACCAGAAAGGACCTGGGAAGTTACTAGGTTGGCCGCCTTGTTTTACAAATGAAGACAGTGAAGCCAGAGAGGTTAAATCACTTACTCAGGGGCATATTATGACAAAGCCAGAAGTTCTGAATTTCCCAACCGTGGTTACCTGACCCCTCACCCCCATCCCCTATAGCTTTAGGTTTCATTTCACGCACAGAGAAGGTGCATGGCCAAATCAGCACTATAACACACTGCTTCCCCCAGCTCTGAGGAATACCTTTATTAAAATGTATTTTAAGGCACTGAAGAAAAAAAGATCTAAGCAATTTTCATGAATCTCTGCCTTCCTTCCCTCAATTATGACCTTCAGGGCACCCATCAATTCCACAGGCACATGTCAAAGAGCACAGTAAAAGAAACCCTTTCAGCTTGTTCTGTTGAAAGCATCTAGGTAAAAGAGCTATTAAGCCTTAAAATGTCACAAATTGCTCAGAAATTGTTCGACTAGGACTATTTTTGTGAATAGCTCTCTCAGGTGACAGAATAGGTAGTACATAATATAGTCACTTGAGTTGAGGGGACAGCGGTTCCTGGAAAAGAAGATAATTGCTTCACAGCACTTGTTGCTGAGCCTCCCACAGGCCTCCTCTTTGTCTTCCCAAAGTGACTTTGAGGATGTACTGTCATGGTGGCAGATTAGAGAATGTCCATTTTCCTTGACTTAGAGCAGCGTAAGTGGAAGGAATAGGAAGGTCACCCAGGTCAATGGCAGCAAAGGTAACAATGTGTTTTCCGTTCTTTGTCCCTGGGCTCTAGGATAGCACTTAATGAGAAAAAAAATCAATCACAACCTTGTGAGTGCAGTCAGAACTGGAAATTGCATTTGAATTTGCCCACTCGGGCAGTCAGCCCCACTTTAAAGAGCTCCAGAGCTAGAGGTTTCTATGGAAACAGAGGTGCATGTGGGTAAAAAGTTGCTTTACAGGGGAAATGAAAGCTAGCAATATTGTTAGGTTGGCACTTTATGGTTGCTCAGTTGATGTGGGTTTGGCTGTAAGGAACCCAATGAACAGTGACTTTAAGAAAAGGGATTAGATTTTCTTTTATAACAGAAGTCTAGAGATAGGTGGTCCTGGTTGTGGTACAGATGCTCAACAATGTCCACGAACCCCAGGGTTTTTTTCTCTTACACAATTCATTGAATGTTGGCCTTTCATTCACATGCTCCTTGCCTCAGGATGCAAAATAGCTGCTACTGCTCCAGGCCTCACATGTACATTCAATGTAGCAAAAAAAAATGAAAGGGAGCTAACAGCCTACCCTGTCCATTTTATTTTCATTTATTATAAAACTAAAAGCTTTTGAAAAAGCTCCTGCAGATTTCCTCATTTATCAAAATGAGCCATGTAGCCAACCCTAGCTACAAGGAAGGCAGACTATTTGACAAGGGATAATGGGACATATTTGACTAAGGTTAATCACCATTTATCATTTAGGGCTAGACACGATTGTCACCCTAATAAAATTGACATTTGGTTAGCAAGGAATAAGGGGAGAATGGATGTTGAGTAGCTAAATAATAAGTGTAAGCCACAGATATGTAATCAGAATTGGCCTTTCAAAATAGGAAAGACATTTATTGTATATTTGACAATAAGCAACTACTTATCTCTGTATTTCTATATTATCTAGCACAGTATTGTGCACCCAGCAGGCACTTGAAAAATTTGAATGATGGTTTGCGAATGCTGCAATGATGTACTCATTCAACAGTGGCTTAGAGTAGGGTCAGATGTAAAATGGCCAACTATGCAGCCAGCATTAATCATGTAGTCATTTACTTTGGGGGTATTGGGAGACTGACAAGTCCAGATATTCAAGTAACTGATAACAAGAAGCTACAAAGAATTCCAATCCTTTAAGCTTTTTACTAGGAAGAAAGTACATAAGAAAATATGCATTTGATGACATAAAATTCCTAGAATAGGACAAGTTAAACATGTGCTATAGTTTGATTGCAAAGGACTTTTTGTGTACTCTAAGAAGTTAAAACACCGAAACATACTTATCAATTCACATTCTAGAATTATAGCCCAAATATGTGAATAGTTTATAGATTTGTAGATATTTGTCATAAAGTATTGGATCACAAAGTAACGAAATACTATAGCTGAAAAACATGTTGAAGGCCACCTCAGCCTCACTCCTTGTTTTTCCAAATGAGGAACCGAGGACCAGAGATGTTGCATGATTTGTCTAACGTTCCCTAGTTAGTGACAGAGACTTATCTAGAAACAAAATGGATACTTGAGGGGTATTTTGAAAGCGCAAAGGAATGATGTTTTGGGAAAAGTGGGACAGAACAGGCTGCAAGTGTGGTGATGGGAAAATAAAAGTAAATATGCAGACATGAAGGGCCATACATTACTAGTTTATGAATTACAAATTACAACAACTTGGGAATGCAGGCTGACATAAGCTGGCCCTTGGGTGAAGGATGGGGTATAGGAGGTAGGCAAGAGCAGGGTTATTTCATGAGAAATATCCTGATCCCAGACCTCCAAGGACTATGGTGCTAAATGGTGGGAGTTGAGTCACTATTGCACTTGAGATGTCTCTTTTTTCTATAGCTCGCGTGCACTGTGCATGTGCTTTATGGTGGGAACTGTGCTAAGTGTCTTACATGGAATACTTACAGCAACCCAGTGAGGTAGGTCTTATTATTACTACTTTTTACAAATGAGAAAACTGAGGCTTAGAAAGGACAAGTAACTTGTGCAAATTCACACTACTAGAAGCTAAATTTGGAGCCGAGGCCCATCCGACCTCAAAGTCTGTTTTTGATCATCAGGCTATGCTCCTTCTTATGTTTAAGAGCCAAACTCCTCCAATGCCTTGGAACCATAGAGTCTGGAGCCTAAAGGTACCTTGGAGGTCATCCGGTACAGTGCTACTCAACAGGAGCTTAGCCGACCAGCACACCACCATCACCTGAGAGCCTGTTAGAAATGCAAGATCTTAGGCCCCACTCCTCAGCTACTGAGTCAGAATCTCTGAGAGCAAGGCCTGGGGAGGCTGTGTTTAGCAAGCTCACTAGCTGATTTTTAGGCACACTAAAATTTAAGAAGCACTAACTTAGTGGGCAGATTCTAGCCCCGCCCTTTTCATTTAAAGATCAGAAAACGGAGGTCTAATGACTGAACCATGGCTATGTCTCAAGCCCAGATCTGATTCCTAGTCCAGTGCACTGTCTGCTGTGTTCTGCGGTTTCCCCATTACCATCCCACAAAATGTGCATTGGTGGCTGCGTTGGAAACACTGAATTGCATTCAGTGGACCTCTGGCATGACCCTGTGGCCTGATCCATTCATGTGCACTTTAGGTTTCTGCCTTCCACTCATCCATGACTCAGACCAAAGGTGTTTCTCTACACCTGAGAGCTCTTTTGCTTCTCTTCCCTTTTGGTCTCGTCTTCATCATCATCATTATATTATTATTACTTTGTTTTTAAAAACTATTTTTGCATTCATTCAGTATTTCATGGCAATAGTTCTCAACTTTGACCATTCTTTGTAATCACCTGAAGAGCTTTAAAAGATCCCGATGCCTGGGTTCCATGCCCAGAGAGTCTGATGTAATTGGCGTGGGGTGTGGTCAGGGCATTGGGATTTTTAAAAGCTCAGATGATTACAGTGTGCAGCCAAATGTTGGGAACTGCTTTTTCTTAAGAGTCTTACTATCACCTGAGCTAGGTGGGGCAAGTACTGTGATCCTGTTTTTTGTAGATAAGGAAGCTTGTGCTCTGAGACATTTGGTGTCTTGGAGGAAAGAGAACAAAATCATCTAGTGACAGTTTGTGCAGACTGGGTTACCAGATACTTCTGATAAATCTTTAAAGCCAGCAGTCAGTCTGTAAGAATGGGGTAAAACCTGTTTTTCTGTTCTGGTTTCCAGAGTTTTCTTGACATGAGAAGAGAAAAGAAACGACTGTGAAATGGTATCTGGGACCGAATGTTTACAACTGAAACTCCCTACTGAATCCCTTTAATGACTGGAGGATAATAATCAACTTGAGCAACCTGCCTCCCATTCCTCATAGTCCGGCATAGTGATGGTCAGGGAGCATCAGGAAAACCAGGTGGAAGGGACTGCTCATTCTGTACTAGCACACATGCCCCATTAGGAAGGTAATTAAGAAAATAACAAACCTGGCCACATTGGCAAAGAGAGCTCCTCACTAGGGCTTGCAAATTTGGACATGTTTGTCCTACGCACAGTATATTGGAAGAGAATATCTCATCGTTGTTGCCTCTCTTTTTTGATAATCTAATCATTTAAATGATAGTGTGCAGAGTTCTGGCCTGGTGCTCACTCTTGCTTCCTTCAGTGTCATTGGGAACTTCCTACAGTTCCTTCAGTCACCGTTCATCACCTTTCCCAGAGAGGTTGCTGCAACCACCTCTGTGTTTCCATGATCCTTTGCTACTTCAAGTGTGGGTGAGGGACCAGCAGCATCAGTCTCAGGAGCACCTGGGAGCTTGTTATAAATGTAGATTTCTGGCCCCACCCTAAACCTACTGAATTAGAATCTTCTTTAACAGGAGCCCCAAGTGATTTGTGTGCACACTGAGGTTTGAGAAGCATTGCCCTAATACACAGGGCCTTTCCCAGTATCCCATAGGTTAAAATGTCCTCTCTTCCTCCTGCCTTAATTTATCAACTTCCTACTTGTCCTTCAAAGCTCAACTCATATTCCCCTTCCTTTGTGGAGCCCCCAGTACTTACTCCTTACACCTTACTCCTGTATATCACTATTGTTAGGTTTTAAAAAATGTGTATATTTCATTATTTAAATGGTTCACATGTTTACTTAGTCTAATTTTTAAGATTGCTTGTTTCCCCAAAGTGCCTAGCACAGGCTTTGCACATAATATGAATTGTTCAGTTTACCAAGATCAGTTTCCTGTCTTAAAGTTTTCTCTTAGTCCTATTTTGTATCTTTAAGTTTCCTCAACACATTCTCTGCTCATGATGTTTTACCTCAAAAAAGCTCCTCCAAGTTCTGTCTTCTCAACCCTTTAAATAACTGTCTACCTGCTGCAGAGATTTCCTGAAAGGCCTGCCTCTTTTCTTATAACCTAGTGGGTTCCAAGTGAGCCATAACCCCAAAGAGATACTGAATAAAAATTTAACCACTTGTGAGCATTGACATAACTTTTAAACAATTTCCATAACTTTTAAATTTGAAATAATTTGGAATGGGGATTTTTAAAAATAAATTTACTTTTGGGGATGAGATTTTTTTTTTCTTTTTTACTCTACACTGGTGCCCACAGGCAACTCAGGATTGTCTTGTGCTTTCTCGTGTAGAATGTGGTATCTCTTTTTACTGATCTCAGACCCTGAGACAAGAGACATGCCTTTGAGGCTGCCATCTTCCCAAATTCCAGGCAGCAGGGGGACAAACATCCTCACTACCTGTAGACCCTCAAACCTATCTGGGGGAACACAGTATCTCTCTGATGGCTTAGGTGGTAGGTGTAGGTAGGAGAACAGGAGCTCCACACTGACTTTCAGCTTCCTGGTTTTCTTTCCACGTCAACTCTTCTCACTTTGTACAGTTTGTATATCTATCCTGATTTTATATATATCCCTTGAATCTATTGTTTTATGGTATCAACTTTAAGTGCTAAAAATACCCAGGCTCTAACAACTCAAAAGCCTTTATCCTCAAAGCTATTATTTGTGGGTATCAAAAGTCATTTTGAGCCAGGCACGGTGGCTCACGCCTATAATCCTAGTACTCTGGGAGGCTGAGGCGGGTGGATCGTTTGTACTCAGGAGTTCGAGACCAACCTGAGCAAGAGTGAGACCCCCATCTCTACTAAAAATAGAAATAAATTAGCCAAACAACTAAAAATATATAGAAAAAAATAGCCGGGCATGGTGGTGCATGCCTGTAGTCCCAGCTACTCGGGAGGCTGAGGCAGGAGAATGGCTTAAGCTCACGAGTTTGAGGTTGCTGTGAGCTAGCTGACACCATGGCACTCTAGCCTGGGCAACAGAGTGAGACTCTGTCTCAAAAAAAAAAAAAGAAAAAAGTCATTTTGATGGTCATTGGTAGACAGATAGCTTGTTTCTTTCTCTGAGCAGAAGCCTATGCTACCACCAAAAGGGTCAGATGGAGGATTGGAGTGAAGCAAATTGCTGGAGGAAAATACTAATATCAGATGTTTACTCTGTTACATATGTGTTTGGCATGATATTGACCAGACACATATGTAACTGCATTCTATGCTGGTGGACACTCAGGGCATTTTGGACTATTGCATGATAATGTTGGTGGTGGTTGAACAAAGCCTGGTGTTGGAAGTCTAGAATTTTCTGACAGTCGTTTCAGACTCTATAGGGATTGGCTATAAGGTCAACTTGAGAACTGTAGTTCAACACTAATAATTCATATTGACTGAGTTGCCACCCCAAAACACCTATTCCCTATATTGTAAAAATATTTACTTATGTTCTACTTACTTCCAAAAAAACATTGGGGTGGTTTACAATAAAAATGCATGAATACAATGAAACCATTAGCCATTCAACCAATGATTAAAGTTTAGGAAGGAAAATGTTCATATTTATTAATAGCAAAACCCCAGGCTAAAGAAAGTTACTGCACTAAGCACAGGAATTAACTCTGCTTCCTGGCCCTCAAGTCTATGGAAAAAAAAAAAAAAACTCTCACTTTTTCCTGCATAATGAAACAAAGCTAATGGATTCATCAGGTGAGCTGAGAGGAGCTTATCACTTGGGCCTTTAGTATAGAGGCGTTAGAAAGCTGAGCAATATCTTTAATAGCAGTTTTGCAGAAACTTGTCTGTCTCTTCTATCAACATTGCCTTTATATAGAAACCAAGCCCATGATAAAGTCATAGTTGGAAAAAACAAGCTGTGGAAAGCCAGATTTATATTAATATAATCCAGATATACAGTATCATCAGGACCTAACGTAATATTAGGGAATTTTAAGAATTTATGGGTAATGTTTCTTAAGCCAGTGCTTCTCAAACTTTAATGGGTACAGGTACACTACCTGGTGAACTTGCTTAACTTCAGTTTCTGATCCAGTAGGTCTGGGCTGGTGCCTGGGAATTTGCATTTCTACCAGGCTCCTAGGTGATGCCTTTGCTGCTGATCCACGGACAACACTTTGAGGAACAGATACCTCTCACATATCAGATTTCTCAAATGGGCTTTTGACACAAGGTTGAGGACAGAAAGACTGGGGTCCCTATCATGTACCTTAGATGGAGTCATCTTTGTTATTTTGGCTGAGAGGATCTAGTATATTAGGCGACAAAGCTGATGTGTTTATGTGAAGGGTAGAAGAGTGACAAAAGAAAAGGCTGGCTTTATATTCGTGCCTATTCTAGTTAGGTTTTTTTTTGTTGTTGTTGTTTGTTTGTTTTGCAAGGAACTGAGACTTTCTCAAGACTAAAGTTAAGGGAAGGGGCAGGAGGATGGGGGTGGGTATTGTATGGAAATTTGGCGGGAAGTCCTAATGGGAATAGTCTTAAATCGTTATCAACTAAGGAAGCTGCAAGGATCACCTAGCTTTCTCTAACTTTCTTTCTTGATATCATTGCCTATGTGCTCCAGTCTCCTTTCACTCTCACTTTTGGGTGGTTTATTCTTTCTCCCTCACAGCTCCTGCTTACTCCCGGTTAACCTCAGCTTGTACATGGGCCCCTTACGACCGCCTCCCAGTTCTACCTCCTGACCTGCCTTCAGTAACAGCTATGATTGCTGACAACTTTAGTTTTTTGAACATGCATTTCAAATTGTTGAGAAGTGGAATTTGATTGACACAGTATGCCTTGGGACACTGGCACTCCAGGACTTGACTGCTGTTATCTATGAATTCAATCAGTGCTGATGGGGGAGGGACAGGAGGTAGTTGATGCCTAGAAAACGAAATATAGCTAGCAATGACTGCCACTTCACAGGGGCTGTGGGCAGGACATTTACCTTGGGAAGGAGTCTGTGGTGAGACAATCATTCTGTGGCTTGGTTCATTTTCCTCATTTCCTTAATGAAGGTCGTCTTTCCTCTGCATAGCGGTGGTTCCATTACAGCATGGCTTTTAGGGAGGGCCAAGAAATATAGCAGGTACTTCATTGCTCTCTTGTCACTTCATACTCAGAGGCCAGCCTAACAGGAATATTTCCCAGCGTCAGTGAGGGGAGTCAGTTAAACTAACAAAACTATAAGCTACCACAGATTTGCTTTGTAATTTGGAGATATCTTTATTTTAATTCAATATAAAATGAAGCGTCTAATCCATTCAAAATATCAACACATGCATAGACTTTAGGTGCTACAAATACAGGAGAGGGAACTTGGGTTTGTTTGGGTAAAGGCCTTATGGACGGGGAGTCCCTCTCTGCCACCCCTAATTATTTTTGTTCCCCCGCTAGAAGTGCCACTTCCTCATTCCCAGGACTTCAGAGTATTTCAAAAGCAGAGACCATCTTCTTGGAGGTAGTATGTGTGCTCATGCGTGTGCTTCTGTGTGCTGGAAGCAGGGAATGGAGGGATGTTTGAGAAAGCAGACAAATGAAAGAACAAGCTCAAGCCTCTACCACAGAGTCTCAGCTCCTTTCTTCTTTCAGTACTGTTTGTTCAGGGGAGAAAATACTCTTCCTCGGGGTTCCCTCCAAACAGACTTTTTATTTCATTTTATTCTGAGCACTGTTTTCAGTTTTTATTTGTTGATCAATAAACTCAAGGGTAGGTCTTGTCTGTTCCCAGAGATAAAGAACTGCATGCATAACTGGTCTCTACCCAGCCAAACAAGCGCCGGTTTCTCTTTGTTTTTCATAGTGTTTCTGAGAGATAAGAGAAAACCACCCAGACATGATGCATGACCGAGGGAGGTTTTGAAACAATATTTTATAAACTCATTCTCTATTCTGATCTGTGGATTACGGATGGAAAGGAAGGGGGAGGGAACCACATACAGCATAAGTGGACCTTTTTTTCTTGCTTAAAAACAAGCAGGCAAACACACACACACACACACACACACACACACACACACACACACACAGAGAAATGTATGAATAAATGTTCAACCGAGGAAAGAATAAGCCAATTTTCAGTTATAGGCAGGAAAATCAAATAGAAAGAATTTTAGTAATTCAAGTGAGTATATCTCTGAAAATTCAGTGACTGTTTCCTACCACAAAAACTACCTGTCATATGGATTCAAAATCAATATTGGGCAGACGAGACCTAAGTAGAGTTGAAGAGTAAGTTATATTCCCAGAAGAATATAAGATAGAATCAGAGTAGAGTCCTAGTGAGTACATGCCCTTCAAGGCTCTTAGCAGGTTTCTGAGAGACATCCAGGATGGAGGGTTTGATTTGAAGGGACTGATGACTTTATTTTAAATAAAGACTTGGGTGGGGCAAAGGCAATATATGTAACCTAAATATTTGTGCCCCTGTAATATGCTGAAACAAACAAAAAAAATTAAAAGACTAAATGTAAGATCAGTTGGTCCTGACCAATAAAGGCAGAGAGAATACATGTTTTCAATAGCAAATGAAAATTATGGTAGCCATTTGAATGGGTACAGAGTAGGAAATCATTTAGGAGAAATTTGCTGTTAAGCTAACGAAAAACTTGGGGCTGATATGACAGGACAGTGGGGATGCACAGGCAGGTAGAGTCATCAGAAATGGCAGGCAGAAAGGAGGAGTAAACTCAAGAGACAAAAATATCAGCTAACAAAAGGGAAATTTAAGTCGAAAGCCATGACATAACTGTTTCTAAGCAGACATAAAAACCAAGGAGAAGGTAAAGTCTTAGTAAAGCTGAGTGGTGCTTCATTGTCCTTGTTATGTACTCTACATTACTGTTTTTTTCTTTCCATCTCTAGGTTCGTGAACTTTAATTGCTCTATTGTAGACTTCTGTCTGTATCTCATCTCCAGCACTGGATAGTAAGTTCCCTGTAGGGGAAAGAATCTGTCCTGTGCTTTCTAGAATTTCCCCATAATACCTAGTTTGGGACCTTACTGGAATAGCAGCTCAAGAAATATTAACTGGCAGAATTAATTAATGAACAGTTTCCTCTTTAAGTAATTATTTTTCCAAATTAAATTATAGATTTGAAGTAACCAAAATCTGGATTATATTTTACTCTTCTAATGTTGGGTGAATCAGAGAAATGAGTTATGACATAAATCATTTGAGCCTAATTTCAAAAGGAATTGGTGGGTCTAATGCCAGATATCAGGTAGGGAAATTGGATGTGTGAGTTTTAGGCAAGAGGACGAAATCCAATGGACTTTTCTTTCCTTCGTCCCAGATTCATTCAATCAGTCTAAACTTTAGATGAATTTTTTTTTTTTGTTAATCTGAGCAGTATTTTCCTGTGCAGGGCTGTCTTTGGGAAGGTTGGCTTCACAAGAGGAAGAGGTCTTAACTATCTTGTTCATTGTCATATCTCTGGCATCTAGAACAGGCTTAAATGATCATGGAAGGGAGGGAAAGAGGGAGGGAGAGAGGGAATCAAGGAAAATGGGAAGGGAGGGAGGAAGGGCTCTGCTTTTCCTATCAGTTAACTTGGCAATTATTTACTTACTCATCAGTTACCGAGGGCCCCCCTCAGGTTCTGTGTTAGGCACCAAGGATACCAGAATTATGAATTGCCACAGTGTTTTCTCTCAAAGAACTGGTTGGGGGGGGGGAGAGAGAGAGAGAGAGAGAGAGAGAGAGAGAGAGAGAGAGAGAGAGAGAGAGCTAAAAAAAAGCTGTTTTTGTGAGAAAAAAAAACACACAAAATTTTTAAATGAGTTTTTATATATAATTTATAGAATGTTTATACAAAAAAATATTAAAAA